>PVJX010002317.1:0-132161 GCA_004027295.1 Dolichotis patagonum
GCATTTTCATTTTTAATCAGAAAGCTAAAACAACAAAAGTGTCCCTAATTTAAACCATCATCAAGAATTGACCTTGTCATAGACTAGACAAGGAGTTATCTATGTACATGCTTTGAGGAGCATATAAAAGTTCTATTGGCCTCAGGTTTTCCTCAGTGTAGAAACTCTTTCTGCCTTTGCCCTGATAGGAAAGTCTACTATTAGAGACATTCCTTTGGATTCCAAGCCAAAGATTAAATCTGTATTCCTGGAATGCTACAGAGAAGGCTATGATGACAATACAGTATGCTACTTTCAGTATGGGCTGCCTTGTGCTATTATCACGAATAGCCCTCATGTCACAGAAACTTAATGCAACAAATGTTTTATTTTTGCTGATTTATGTTGTGTCTTTATCTCTGCAGAGAGGAGTTACCATTCACATTGTCACTCACAGACTTTTCTCGTCATCCTTCCAAAGGAAAAAAGGGATTCCCAGGACAGACTTTCACTAACATTTAGGTGCTTAACCCTCCAGAGTAACAGTAATCACTTCTACCTACTACTCACCGGTCAGCTCTAATCTCAAGGTGCCCACAGCCACAAAATGGCCAGCAAGTAAATTCAATAAGTGCTTGAAGCTGGGGACCAGAGTGCATTTGTCAAGAGCCCCAGTGATCAAAAAAGTTACCTCAAAGGAAGACTTCTGATTTTAGAAATAGCCTTTTTCTCCTTTTAAAAAAAATTTTTACAATAAAATTTATTTTTTATTGTTTTATATTATTAGTATTATTATCTGTCTTTTTGCAACAGAGTCTCACTAATGCAGTTCAGGCTGTCCTTGGGCTCACTTTGTAGTCCAGGATGGTCTCAAACATCCTGAGTGCTGGGATTACAGGCGCTGAGCCACCATGTCCTGCTCCTTTTCTCTTCTTGCCCCCAAAATTCTGGAGGTAGTAGTAGGTAAACAGAGGAGAAAAGAGCAAAGCTAGGTGAGTTGAGATGCATTGTGAGAAGCAAAAGAGAGAGGAGCCTACTGATTTACAGGCGAAGAACAGGTGACAGAACAAAAATAAAAGAAACAAATTACTGTGAAACTTTGCTTATGTCAGTTTTGTTTAAATCTATACATTGTAGTTGTTATGAGACTTTTGAAGTGATTTAATATATGTTTTAAAATTGTACAGTTTAGGCATAGTGGAGCATGCCTGTAATTTTTATGCTCTGAGAGGCTAAGACACGATTGCAAGTTCTAGCCCAACTTGTACAAATTAGTCTGATCCTGTTTCAAAATAAAAAATAAAAAGGGCTAAGGATAAAGCTCTGTGCAAAGGCCCTGGGTTCAATTTCCAGTACCACCTCCCCTCAAAATTATACAATTTAATGAATATTATTTATAAGAAAGATGATTATAAAAAATGTCACACACATTTATAGACATAGGGTACTACAAATAACAGCCAAATCACCCATCACCTTCTCAGCATCAAAAGAAAGTGGCTGAATTTGAAATGCACTTAACATGCTAAGATTTATGATGACATGTTTATAAATACAGCATGTTTAGATTAGTGTATGGTAAGTATTTTCTAGATTCATCAGTAAGGAAAGCTACCTCACAAAAAGTCAATTTTTCTTTAAATTCTGTAAGCAACAGCCACATTTTGGTTTGTTTCTTCTTCTCTTGGTTGTCAGTGTCTTCATAATTAATTGCTGCTTTATTTATAGTGACTCTCTAACCATGAAGCTGCCCGTGAATGCTAGATTACTCATTGTTTCTTGTATGTCAATAGCTAATTCCTTTTTGTTGCTGGTAACATTCCTTTCTATTGCTGCTACTCATCTGTTGATGGACATTTGGGGTGTTTCCAGTTTGAGGCCTCTACAAATAAAGAATCTTTAAACATTTAGGAACCAGTCTTTGTAAGGACACATGTTCTCATTTTCCTTGGCTATGTACTGAGATGGCCAGCGCCTAGAAAAAGTATATTTTCTTCTTTTAGAAAAAGTGCCAAACTGTTTTCCCAAGTCAGTGTACCATTTACAACACTCTGAACATTGTATGTCCATTAATTTCATGTTTACACACACACAGGTACACCCACTTTTTTAGTTCTAGGCACTCTAATTAGTGTGTGGTGTCATCTCAATGTGGACTTCATTTTAATCTACTATTGAGTATATTTTTGCATGCTTCTTTAATATTTATAGTGTTCTGTGAGGTACGTGTTCAAATCCTTTGTGGATATTTTGTCTTTTTTATAACCGACTTGTAAGAGCTTTGTGTATCCTTCATGAAAATCCTTTGTCTAAAATATGTTGTGTGTTTTTGCTTTCTTAGCTGTGTTTGTAGAAGGCCCAAAGATTTTAAGAATATAAGTATCTTAGACATTATTTTTTCCAAAAGAAGGAGCTATCTTCAAGTGTCATCACACTGTCCCTTGGCCTAAGATAACAGGCATCCCTTAAGGCAAGAGCTTTTCAGAAAAAAAAAGTTACCCACAAGCCCTTGTAGCACCACTAGCATCACAATGACAATTTCCTATGTGTCCAGGTTGTTCCTAGAAATGTGTCCAGGTACTGTGAAAGGAAGAGCCTAGGAGAGAAGCCTTCCCAACTCCAAATTATGCAACTTCTATTTTTAACAAAACCAGAACATTTCTTACAAGATTCTGTGACTGTACGGACAAGCTCAAAAATCAGTGGGGGAAAAAAATACATATTTGTAAACACTCACTTCTGTGATGCTGGCTCTTTTAAATATTGTGATAACAAGATACAGAAATAGAACTGTGTGGGTGATGACCTGAGGATTCAGGGTCAAATTTCATTCACTCCAGCATTTGGGAATAGATTGATGTAAGGATACAAGTATTGCATGAAATAACTAATAAAAGTTGTCCATTTTTCATTGTTATTAATGGGTATCTAACAATATTAGCAAATAGTAAATCAGAATGTGTATTGGAGTATGCTGTGAGGGAAAACATAAAATTTTAGGGTAAAACATGAAGTTCTTAGACAATTTAATCTTCTTAGAAACTTATTGCAATTGAACTCACATGAGATAATGTTCTTTATTCACTGACACTGGTCATTCGCTTCACTCTGAAAAAATCTTACAACAGATTTTTCAGCAACTATTGATGATATTCAAGTATTAAACAGTAGTAAAACATTATATAGCCACAAAATATCACTGGCTTTAGTATAATCAGTTAAAATTTAAAGCTGATAATTAAAATTTTTGAATTCTTATAAAAGAAGGTATAAAGTACAATAAAGGCATATATCTATAATGTGAGAAATAGCATAAGCAAATAATAAATTATAGACACAAATGTAAAAGTGTCAGGAATTTCAGTAAAATGTAATGGGTTAAATTTCCTATTAAAGTCAAATATTTTTCTAACTGAATTTATCAGCACTGGCAACTCTGCTTCTTGCAACAGATTTATAAATCTAAAACTAAAAAAAAAGATAAAAGTAAAAATTTAATAACTAAGAGTAAAATTAAAGGAAATAAAAAATGAATAAAAAAGGAAGTGACATTAATGTACATAAAAAGCATTTTATACCTAGTGATTAAAATTTCAACTGATAAGAATGATACATCAAAAATATTTAATTACCTACCTTCAATTTGTGAACTGTAATTAACAGCAATAAATAGAAAAATAGAAAATAAAAAATGTTTTATAAATTTTGACTACATACTGGATTATAAAGCAAAAATTAATAATACTACAAACCACAATGTGAAAATTTTAGAGAAAAGATATCCAAAACAAATACAAAAAAATATAAAAACAGTGAAGTATTCCAGTCAGAGGGAGATTGTTCCAGTAATGTTAGATTGGTTCCATATTTGCAAACCAAATGGTATGCTTACTTACACTAACCAAATAAAGAAAAAGTTGGTTATTTGGGTTCCACATGCAAAAACATATATAAGCCAAATATCAACCTTTATTAATTATTAAAATTACTGTTAGAAATGAATTTCTAAAAACTTTATTATATAGTAAAGTGTATCTACAAAACACGACAGCAAAACACAAAATTAAAAAATTAGGAAAACTTTTTCCCCTAATCTCCTGTTGTTCATAATGCTATTCCACATGTTATTGGATTCGCTGATAGTTGAAATTTCATTCTTCACAATCAGAAAGTTCAAAATCATCTACATGTTGATCATTAGAATTAATAGGTGAGTACAGCAAAAAAGCTGGGTGCAATATTATGTTATTCAGAGGGAAAGAGAGAGACAGAGAGGCAGGAGAGGGAGAGAGAGGAAATAGCACAATTGTGAGGATTGGCAAGGCAGATCTGTAAGAATTCAGCAGGTTGGAAATTCAAGTAAGAGCTGATGCTGCATACTTGAGTCTGAAATCTTCAGGGCATACAGGGTTCTACATGGCTCTCTTGATATGGGAAGGCTGCTTTCTCAGAAAACTTGCCTGAGCTCTTGACTGTCACAACTGGATGAAGTCCTCCCATGCTATGGAAAGTCATCTGCCTGTTCAACTTCTAATGATTTAATTATTAATTGCTTTTAATAAGACAACTTCAAAACAACGTCTTGACTATTGGGTGTACAACCGGGCAGGACACACTAGCGAAGTTGACACATTAAATGAAACATCACAGTCCACCCGTTGTTAACTTAAGTCACATGTGTAGCTCCTGAAAACATGTTTAATTTCTACAGATAACAAACAGTCTCCTGATAATAAATTTCTCCTAATAAGATACAACTACCTATCCTGCATACAACTAAAAATATATTAATGTTTTTATCAGAAGGTGATATAGCGCCACGCCCAGCTGCCTTCTTTCAGCCTGGGAGGCCAAGACGGCACAGGGGACTTTCAGCCCACTGGCACTGGCCCAGGGAGAGTTTGAGACCATCACTCCCAGCAGTTGAGTTCCCACTCAGCTCCCTAGGACACTGGACTGGGCTCTGGAATTTTCGCAGGCCTCAGTGCACCATGCGCAGCGGCCTTCTTTCAGTCCAGGAGGCTGGGACCACGCACGAGGACTTTCAGCCCACTGGTACTGGCTCAGGGAGAATTTGAGATCATCGCTCCCAGAGGTTGAGTATCCACACAACTGCCTGAAACACTGGACTAGGCTATGGAGGTCCTGCAGGCCTGACTGGGTCAAGCTCAGAGACTTTCATTCAGTCCCAGGAGCTGAGGGCACAGAAGGTAATTCCCAACACACCCAGGCGAAGCTTTGGAACACTGCTCGAAGCAAGGAAATATAGGAAAATGACAAAGGAAAGACCAAAAGGCAATCTCAAACCTCCAGCCCACCCCAAGAAAGCTTAGGAGCCATGTACATAGAAGAAAATAGAAAGCATACACCTGAAATGACTGAAATGAGATCAACTGAAATAAAGAAGCAATTCAGGAAAACTATAGAGAAACTCAAATCAGAAATAATTTCCCAGGTAAAAGAAGAAATGATAAAAGTAGTGAAAGAAATAGTGAACATGTCTAATGAAGACACAGTTAAAAAATTAGAGGAACAAAGCAAACAGATAGAATCCCTGAATGAACACTATAAGAAACAAATAGAATGCATGAAGCAGATTCAAAGAGATATACAGAAAATCAAAAATTCTATTGAAAGTTGCCAAAACCGCCTCAACAAAAGTGAAGATAGTATTTCAGACCTCAAAGATAAGATTGCAACTAGTGAACAGGAAAGGAAAGATCTTTTAAAAATAACGAGGAATCAGGAAATAACAACTCATCAGCTGAAAGATGATGCAAAGAAAAACAACATAAGATTAATAGGGATAAATGAAAAAAAAGGAACAGCCCAAATGATATCAAGAAACTATTTACAGAATAGCTGAAAATTTCCCAAACATGAGACTGGAAACTGACATACAGATTAGTGAAGCATATAGAACTCCAAATAGCCATACCAAAATAAAACTACACCCAGACATATAATAATCACCATCCCAGAAATCCAACATAAGAAGAGAATACTAAAAGCTGTTAGAGAGAAAAGACAGATCATGTATAAAAGAAACCCTATCAGAATCACAGCAGACTTCTCAACACAAACAATGAAGTCAAGAAGACAATGAAGTATTTCAGATCCTAAATGAAACTAACCCAGACTGATGTACCCTGCAAAACTGTCCTTCAAAATGGATGGAGAAATAAGATACTTCCATGACAAAGAACAGCTAAAGAACTTCTTGATCACCAAACCAGGCCTACAAAGAATACTGAAAGACATTCTAGATACACATAGGAAAAAACCACCAAGCAAGGCAGACAATTATACAGAAGAGGTTATAAAGTTTGTGATAATTACTCTTCCTTTTGATATCCTGTAACTTATACATTGTGACATAGGGTTAAAAAATCTACCTATTATCATTTTGCTATTATATGACAAGGGAAATTATAGAAAATAAATGAAACATACATATGTAAATGTTTTCATGCCAAATAAGGAATACTTAACAATTATAATCCTCATTTCTGCAAGTAGTCACATGATCATAGCTGATATTTATAAGTACTTTTCTCCCTTTCTCTTTGCATCAAAAAGCACCTCAGCAGATTGTGATTCTTTATGCAGATCTTCTCTCTGAAGGGTATAGACTAACTGTACTTCTACCTACAATGGGTTCTTATAGCTTTTCATTGGCTTTAATCATAGATCATGATAATACTGTGCAGAGGGTCTCCTGCATTCCAGACATACACTTCCTCAACTACAGTAACAACCCAGGTTCCCCGTGGTAATCAGGATCAATGCACCAGCCAGCTAGAAACTTCATTCTTTGCTTCTTGACTCAGAGGTTCATGAGCCTAAAGTGCTTGTGGGGCAAACTCACCTTCCAGATCAATGGAATCATGTATATCTCTCAAGGGACACACTATTTCCCTTGAGTACTGTATTCAGTGACATTTATATAAGATGCAATTATTGCAAATTAGAAGCATTATTCCCTTAAAAATGAAAACTTCTGGGTCAGAAAAGCAGATGATCATGGGAACAAGAAAATACACTTGGTAGTGAATTGTTAGGGGCAATATCAAGTGGGGTCACTTCCGTTTCTACCCCTTATATTCCTTGGGCATGTAAATCAAGGCTATGGGAGGAAAGTACCATAAGATGAGCACTGATTCATGGCACACAGAATCTCCAAGAAAACCTTGCCCCAACCCTGCAAGGTATTGTACCTAACTGACACTGTAACTGAGTCTTCAATCGCCATTCCTATAACTATCAAATCTGTGTCTTCAGGATGTTAGGACACATTGCAATAACCACTGAATCTGGTAAGTACAGGCTCCTTTCAACAGTTCATTTGACATGAAGTGAGTTCCTTGACCAGCAGGATTGCAGTGTGGACTATCATCGTAGTGAAGACAGCATTCTGTAAGTTCATGCATGTCATTTTTGGTACAAGTATTTATACAAGGAAGATACATCCATATGGAGAGTTTCATTTCATTAAGAACAAGATGCTACCCCTTCCCTGAAGGAGTTAGTCCAATGTAGTGGAGCTGTCATGAGATCGCAAGATAATCTCCCTGGAAGTGGTGCCATTTGGGGAGCTGAGTAATGACCTTTGTTGCCAGCAGACTTGGCATTTGACGGTGGTTTTAACCAGAATGGTATTAATAAATGAAAATCCGTATTTCTGGTGCCATAAATAATCTAAATCTTTGACACAGTGGCTGTGTTGTTCATGAACCTATTGGATAATAACAGCAATAATAATAATCCTTTTAATAAATAACTTGATTCAGCTGTATATTCATGCAAGCAACAACAAAACAAGAAATGAAGACAATTCTCTCTTGATCCTATGAAAACCTCAATTTGTTTCAAGTAAATATTCAATCTAGATGAAAAGAGGCAACACTAAAGTTTTAAAGGACAACATAGTGAAATATCCTTACAACTTTAAAGTTTTCTTACACTCATACCCCCCCAAAAACCCCACTAATATCATAGAGTAAAAGACTGAAAAACTAGAGTGCATTAAAATTAAGAACTTTTTTCAGCAAAACACTATTAAAAGAATGAAATGGCAAATAATTTATTAAGCAAATATGATGACTAGAATGTTTAATGACAAAAAATTATTAAGCAAATACAATGACAAGAAAATGACAAGAATGATGGAATAAGTGTATTTTTAGGGTAATTAAGAGCAATGTCTTTTCCTGTAATTGTTAAAAATTTTTATTTAAACATTGACAGTATCTGCCATCTTACCTACTTCATATATTCATATAATAGAGTGCAATAGCCTTAAAATAAAGTATAGCTACATGGAATAGTGTAAGTCAAATTGCACAAAATATAATATTTACTGTCAGAATTTTATTCTATTACTAATGTTTCAAATTGCCCATTATAATTACTCTATATTAAAATTGGGATTTGGGGAAAGAGAATGAAATACAATTTTGGGAGAAAATATTTTATATGTACATAATCAAAAAAATATTTTTTAGAATATTGAGTTAATACCTACAATTTGAATTTTAACCAAAAAATACCATTGAAAACAGGCAAGGAATATGAACAGACAATCCTTAGGAAATGTAAATGCATAAAAAACATTAAATTATGGTTAGTATGTTCATAATAAGACAATACAATTTTAAACTGAGGTACCATTATGACTATCTTTCAAAAGAGCAAATTTTTAAGATTCTGTTAGCATTATATTTTGACAAGGATGCAAGGAAATAAAACTAGAAGAGAAAAGATGATTTGATACTTTATACAAGTAGAAGATGCCTAAAATCCTCTCATTAGATTTACTTCTATTCCTAACTTAGGACAGAATACCTTAGGAACCTTCTTTTGTGTGTGCATAAGGAATAGGTATACATTTCTCTTAGCATCATTTTAATAGCAATAACTTGGAAACAAACTAAATGTCTTTCCAGTAGAAGTAATTAAAATGGAACATACTCAAAAGTTTTAGAACATATGCATATATTTACATTTTCAAAGTTCATTCTTTAATTTGCATTTTAATCTAGTTTATACATATTCTATTATTTACATATATGCATATATATCATATATATATAAATACATTCATGTACAACTGCTGTTTGTGCACATATCTGTGTGTACCAAGAAATCTTGAAAATAGAAAACACAAATTAAAGAATGGGCTATGAGTATATTCATATATTAGCAAGATTCCACATACAAGTACACACCTATGATATATACATATATATATCACATGCTATATACATATATGCATATATATATCATATGCTATATATATAAAATGAGAGCTAGTAGGGAATCATGAAAGTAATAAAAGCAAGCCATGAGAATGAACTATGAATTATCCTACTATTTTCAAAACCTAAGAAAGCACATAGTGTGCTGTTGAGTATGATTTGGTGATGCATAAACAATTGTAAATATCAAAACATAGAAACCAAATATTTTTTTAAATGAGGATGGGTGTTACTCTGAGATAAGCAAAGTGATACAATTCAAAAGAAGTATAAAGAGGTCTTCTAACATTTTTTTTTCTTTTAAAAATAAAAAACCTTGCAGCAAATATGACAAAATTATATGTTTTTCAAGTCAGGCACAAGAATAAATACTTTGGACTGAATTGTGTTCCTCCCCAAATTCATATGTGGAAATCTTAAGTGCCAATTTGATGGTATTTAAAGAAGAGGGCTTTGGAACAGTTAGTGCTTACATTCTTTGATCAAATTTGCCTGCCTATATCTGGTAATCTGAGCAACTATTTTGAAGACAACAATACGCAATATAATAACCATTGTTAATTTCCTATCATCTTGTTTTGAAATTCTATGTCTTTTTATCTTTTTATTCGCTTTAAAATAAGAAAAAAAGGGGACTTATGTGATAAAAATTGAGTTCACATGAAATCATGAGTGTGAGGCCCTTTATCACAGTATTAGTGCCCTTATAAGAAGAGACATGAGAGAAATGAGGACATAGGAAGAAAGTGGCCATTTGCAATGTACAAGCAGAGCTCTCACCAGAACCTAACAGTGCTGCCACCCAGATCTCAGGTTTTCAGCCTCTAGGATTCTGTAAATGTATATTCCTGCTGTTTAGGCTATTCATTTTGTGGTATTTTATTATGGCAGCCTAGGTTGTCTGATGGTTTTCATTATGTTTGTCAATATAACTCCTCAAATTTGAACAAGGAACCACTTTTTTTCTAATTCATTTTCATAAATACCAAGGTCATGTTGATGAAAGAGCACACCAAGAAACAAGATATAATAGCTAAAAGTGAATGATGGTATCCTACAAGAATTAAATTACCACAAAACTATAAGGTACTGTAAAATCTGTATAAGCAGGAATTGCAGGCGGATCCCTAAGGTTACCTCAGTATTTTCCATTTACTGACACTTTATGTTTGTTATATACAAAGAATACATGAATTAAGCAGAAGTTATACGGTCAGATGTGGTGGCACACACCTGTAATCCCAGCAATCTGAGAGGTTGATGTAAAAGGATCACGAGTTTGAGGCTGCCCTGGCCAATTTAGTGACTTAGGAAATAAAAAATATTAAAAGCCACATAATAAATAGATGAGGCTATACAAAAATGAAATATTTCTTTTCATGTGATATTATCTTAGTAATAAGTTTTCCAACTTTTGATGCTAGTGTGAATAGCACAGAACTCTTGGTCTAATAAAGCCAGTCTTTTATTATCCTCTTTACATAAATTTACACTAAATTATTTACATAAATTATTGGTGCTCTACATCTTTAAGTCCTCTCCCAGGGTCTCCATATAATCTCCCTTCTGTATCTTTCTTTCCTAGAATAAATCCCTGATCTTTCTACATCAAATCAGGACATATGATAACCTCCTTCTTTGCCTCCCCTTAAACTGAAAGCCCCTAAAGAGAGAATCCTTCTTACCCTGCCCTAGTCCCAAGAAATATATTTCAAAATTTTCAGGAAATGAGATCATATGTTGTTTATCATCCTCCAGTTTTAGTCGATATTCCAACAAATCACGTATGTAGGGAGCCACATGTAGACTGTGGGCCCAGGTAGAATGTCTAGAGATGAAAATATCAAGAAAAATCTAAAAAGAAAGGTGCTACTCTAAGGAAGAATTGAATATGTAATCCTTTCAACTTCGTTGAACATCATATGTGTTTATACTTTCAGTAACTTTCCAAATGTGTTAATTCAAATTGGTCTCCTAAGCATTGCCCCCTGATGGGTAACGTTTGCTGCATAGTAAAATGAGCAGCTGCCATGGAGCATTTGCTAATGCTTCCTTCCTCCAAGGAGATTAGTACCAATTTAAGTTTGTGTTACTACCCACCTGAGGCATGATGGTCTCTGGTTAGCTTTTGGCAACTTCAGATAATTGCTTCAAAAATAGTTTGCTCTTAGTTGAGTAATGCAAGTCTATAGCAACAATACTCGAACTGTACGTTTAACCTATTTTACAATGAATGTCATTTATTTATGGCCTTGGACATGTGGTCTCTATTAAATAACATCTCCAAGAATGGAAGCTACTTATTTGGTAAACGGAAACCAAAAATGTCAAAAATAATTTGGGGGAAAGTGAAAGTATATGGCAAATGTTGACAGAGAGGAAGCTTACTACAGTTATCATCAACGCAAACTACTTTGCTATTAATAAAAAGAAACAATAATGGTATTTCAGGCTTGACGGAGACCACTAATGGCAAGAGTTCAAAACCACTTCACACAGCAAGACATATGCAAAAATTGCCCAGCGCAGTTAAAATTTGAATTATAATGCAGCACAAGTTTTATTACTCATTTAGTAATATTGAAAAATAATCAAAAGAGGCAGTGAAAAATTATATAACAAGGACATTGATTCCATAAGGCCTTCTTATTTGAAAGAAAAACATCACTTTTAAGCCTTTTTATTTTTTAATGTATTGCTTATATTTCATTTACATTTAAATAGGATTTGAGATGCACTCACCTGAAAATAATGTAATGAATATTATATCATGTAAATGATCAGGATCTGTTTGGCAGAGGAGAGTCTCAAATATTTTCATTTCTCATCCTGAAAGGTGACCTTCAGTCACTCTGGGGACTCCTCTGGGACAAAGTACTACCGAGATGCCTTGTTAAGAATGGGAGGTCTCTCAGTTCATGTAAGCTGCTGGCACTGGCTGCGGCCTGAGGCCCACAGTTCATTGCTCTTGTTTTTCAGCATCTTACATGGAAATGTAGGAGCTTTCCATGTAAAGTTTCGGTGGCTTCTAGGACCTATGGATCTCTGTTACTGCAGGAAAACTCCATAATTCTTCTGCTTCTCAAAGCCATAGCTCTCTCTCTCCTTTCCCCATGACAGCCAAACATCGTGCTATTACTAATTTTAAGAAAGGCCTACATAATATAGCTTCTGTTTTTATCCTACAAAACAATTCCAAGGAAATGAATGACAAATAGCACTATTAAGATAGAATGAAGGCATGGAGATGTGTAGAAAAAGGAAATGCTATTTAATATTGAAACAATATACTGCCACAAGAATGAATAAAAAAGACCAAAAGTTTATCAGCAGATTTTTAATGTTAAGGCTATCTGAACTGAAATGTGCGAGATATTTTGTCTTGCCCCTTTGAAGCAACACATTATAAGAAGTCATGGAGCACATACTAATATTGCTTCAGACATACTTAATTGGTTTCCTTTGAATGCAAATTAAAATTGAGTTTCTCACTCTAGAATCCTCTCGCTCACTTCTTCCAATCCAATAATTTCTTTCTCTTGCTTTTTCTGCAGTAGTGATTGCAAGATAAGTCTTGAAAAATGATACACTTCTTATTTATTGATACTCAGTTTCATAAGTGGTTATTGATACAAATGGGACTCTGTTTATTAGCACCCTCCATCATAGTGTTATGTTCACTAGACACTCAGTTACCAGGTATTACTGAGTCTTCTGCCCACTAATTTCTTTGCATTGACACTGATGCCAATCTGGTTTTCTTACAGACTTTCTCCAGAAAATTCTGTTTAACAAAATGCTTAGGTATAAACAAGTTTTTTTCAGGTCATCCTGTGCAATGTCACGAGTCTCTGTACAATGTTGTTTAGATTGGGGGTGTTGCTAAGTTTTTTGGTACAGTTGAGAGACAAAGACAGCGATTAAAAAAAAAGCCTTTATTGCTGGCGAAGGAGGGCTATTGGAGACATCAAGGACCCTCAAAGGAGACAAAACTAGGGATTGCTTTCATGGGACTGGGACAGGGGTGAAGACTATGTGACTGGACAGGTTATTATCAGGAGAGGACTGGAGGACCTTTTGGTGCGGGAGTGAAGACTAGTTGAGAGGATAGTGTTGGAAGATGATTGGAGGACTTTTGGCATGCATGAAAGGAAGCAGGAAGTTTTGGGGGGAGACTAGGAAAAGGATACAGAATTTAGCATAAGAGAGATATGCTGTTGTTTTGGGACTCGGCACCAGGTAGAGCCTGTGGTAGGGTCCCATATGAGCAGAACCCATCATTCCCTTCTTTTTGCTGTCACTGGGCAATGCACCTCTTAAACTGCTTTTCACTGACAAGCAGCATCATGGTGAGGGTTGTTGCAGTCTTCGGGGTGATGGATTAGGCCCACGTAGAAGTTGGTGCCAAGGGTCTTGGCCAGGACAAGGAGTTCTCTGGTAGTGAAGGCATGTATTTTGGATTGGAGGAACTGGGTGATGTGAAACCAAGATGAAAAACCAGCAAACTTGACCACTGTTGGTATTGCAAGGGTGACCAGATAGGGTGACCACCTTACTTAGAGTCCTGTGGACTTAGAGGATTTGAGATACACTAAGTTTCCAGGAATTATAGGAGGGGCTGGTTTGGGGTTATCTATTGTTGTGGGAGACATAGGTTGGTGTGTTATTGTAAAAGATGTTCAAGGAGAAGATTGGGTCATAAACGGTGATAGGGTGAAGGTTTTACAAGATAGGTAAGTCACGAAGCAAGAAAGGTCTATCATACATGAGCTCAAAGGGACTTAGGAAAGTGGGAGCTTGGGAAATTGCCTTGAGTTGGGGTAGGGCTAAGGGAAGGAGTTGAGGCCAGAGTAGGTGTAGCACTAGAATGAGTTTTGTGAGGTATGTCTTTGGAAAACAATTTGCCTTTTCCACTTTTCCTGAGGATTGTGGGTGGTATGGTATGTTTAGATGCCAAGTGATGTTTAGGCTCAAGGATACCTGTTATGTAATCCGAGAGCTAAAAGCTGGTCTGATGTCTGATTGGATGGTTTGAGGCAAGCCAAATAGGGGGATAATTTCTTGTATAAGAGTTTTAGAAGCTATGTCTGCTGTCTGTAGGGCAGTAAAAAGGGCTTCTATCCATCCTGAGAAAGTGCAGACTAAAGTAACAAGACATTTGTAAGACTTATGAAGAGACATGCATGTGAAATTTATTTATCAGTTTTTCATGTGTATGTCAAAGGTCCTGAAATCCTGTCTTGACACTGTCCACTCACCTAGTCGCCACTCCCACATCAAAAGCTCCTCCAGTCCTCTCCTGACAATAACCTGTCCATTCACATAGTCTTCACCCCATCCCAGTCCCATAAAATCAACCCCCAGCTTCATCTCCTCTGAGGGTCCTTGCAGGCTCCAACAGCCCTCCTGCACCAGCAATAAAGGCTTTTCTTATCTCTGTCTCTCTACTGTGCCAAAAATCCTAACCGTGATCCTCCCAACAGCTTTTATCCTTTCTTTCTTACAAACAGGATTAAGTTCCCCCTATCCAACTAGGACCTCCAATCTGCTAAAATGTGTTCCTAACCTTATTTTTTTCTCGTATCTGTTTCAAAATACAAAAAAGAATAGAATAGAAAAGAAACACAAACAAACCAACAAAAAAGCTAAAGCTCTGATCAATCTGGGCAAAACTTTATGGTACCATCTATGCCACCGATCTGACATCTTCCATTTTCATGGCAACTATTTCTCTGGGATATAGTGACTCTCTCTTTTCACAACTGGGGATATCTGCAAAGTTCTCTCAATCTATATCAGTGCCTATCTTTGCCAAAAAATGTTTCACAGTCTTTCTACAAAAACGGTAGTATTTCTTGTCCAAAAACTCCCAGACTTGTTTGCTTGTACCATTTACTGTTTCTTTGAATGTATGCTGTTTTATATTCCTTGTTATTCCTCTTATATTTGAAACGATTCATAATATTAATGAATTTTACTTTGCTGTCTATAGTCTTCTCAATGAAAATATGAGCTTTAGGTATGAAACTGTAGTTCTCTATCAGCTCCGTACAGGGTTCTGCAAACAGTGAAACAGTTCCACCTTGCCATTACAATGGCTGACATAAGTGAATAGTCATAACTCAGAAGAAATCTGGTGACTAAGGCTGAGAGCAGTGTAAATTAACATAGAAAAGCATTCCATTCCATACATTTCTTTGATTCCTTTATAATTTTCACCTGGTAATATTTTTAAGTGTGTTCCACTAACATGTAGTTGTATTTCACTAGTGTGTATTAATATGTAAAATTATGTGTGTCTATATATTTATACACATGCATGTATTTCAAAGAAGCTCATATTATAAATAAAATGGCTAACTGCACATTCTAATTGAGTTTGTTGGAGACACAATCCATATTCCCTTAGAACAGAGAAAATGATAATTTAACTGATTAGGGGATGCCTTTTCTCCAAAAGAAGAAAAACAATCTCTCCAGCAATTGAAATTCAATCTGATTTTTAAAAAATACTTTTATGCACATAAAATAGATTTGACTATCCATTCTTCATGGCAGTAAAACTCCAAAAACCATAGCTCTACTCTCTAGACTGGCATCTTTCAACATTCCTGCTCCAAAATAATTTGTGCGGCTGTATCTGGCAGCTAAACATGAAAGGATGGACGCTGAGCAGCTGGCGGCTGGCCGAGCATTTAACCCTGCTGTTTTAGAATGTCATAAAGTAAGCACAATTTAATCTTTTCAAATCATTTGGTTGGTGGCTGTGATTTCCTCAGAAAATAACTTCAAAGAAGACAGGCACCCTTCTTGATGCACGTGGAAGTGCCTTCAGCATCGATGTATTTAGGAATAGGAAGCAAAGGCCTCAAAGCCTGAATTAGGTTATTGAGATCAAAGACTAAATATATGTACGTGTAGACTAATCCACTAAGTTTCGCTGGTACTCAAGCTAGTATAATTAAGAGATAATGTCATTAGAGAAAATGTCATTGCAAGTGAATAGGTGGCAATTTACAGTAAATCAAAGGAGAAACTTTGAGATAAGGACAGAAATCAAAGTATAAAATAGTGTTTACTTTCTACCTGAAGTATATATTCCCCACCACAACCCCATTTAATGTATGACATGTGTCTGAAATACAGATGGCATCATTTTTTCTCATGGTTACACAGACACTTATGACAAACCCTTGTTTTTTGAAACTATTATTTAACTGTCTTGGCAGACGATATGTAATGCATTTCAGTAATAGTACTGCTTTTATGTGCAGACACTACAGAAAACAACCAATGACCTTTAACCAAAACAGAGAATACATTCCAGATCAAGAAAATTAAGGTCAGTATTCTAGCAGGAAGAATCTTATTTTCAAGCAAATTTTATCAAGAAATGTAAAATTCAGACCTAGTTTATAAATATAACATACCTTGTCTTGATAAAAGAAATGTATAAAAGGCTAAAAACGCATTGCATTTTTCTCATTGTAAAGATACAATACCCTACACTTAAAGTTAAAGCAGGAAAGGTTTATGGTAGCTCACAGTTTGTAGAGATTTCAGTTCCTAGTTGGCTGGCTCCAAAGCAGGGTAGCATGGCAGAGGGGCATCGCAGAGGAGGGACAACCATGGCAGGCAGAAGGCACCAAACCAGGAGGCAAGCAGTGAAGCAGCAAGCAGAAACCCTTCCTTTTATCTCTTCCAGGATACCTGCCTTTTGTGCGGTGCCACCCACACCCAGAGTGAGTTTTTCTATTATGCATACCAAGAACAATGCCAAACCAATCAGTGGACTAGTTTAGCAATTATACACCCTTAATTCCAGCACCGAACAATTTAATCCCAGCATCACACACCATAGAGCAAGCCACCTCTGAAAAGCCTCACCACATATGAACATGTGAGACTTTGAGGGGACTTTTAGACATAAACCATAAGGGTTCCTACTACTTTTATCGGACTTAGATTACATATGCGTGCGCACGCGCACGCGCACACACACACACACACACACACAGTTTAAACCAAAATTACTTATAATTTCAATAACACAAAGCCATTTACCCCTTTTTACACTATATTAAGAACCAACAAAATAAACTTCATTTGATTTTGTATTAAGAAATTTAAGGTCATTTTTCTGTCTACAGTATTATCTATCTTCTCTTTGTAAATATTCTCTTTTGTCTTCCCTCAGTGTATTTTCTGATGACACCTTAGCCTCAGTTCCTTACAGAACTCAACATGCTTCTGTGATTCTCAGTTTCTTGGTCTCTTTCTCTTACTTAGTCTTTGCCAATCCATGTGGACTTTCCTACTTCAACCCTGAGCTCTGTGATTTGTCCTAGCCTCACTCTCATTTCTTGCCCCTTGAAAGCCCCTATGCAGTACATTCTAGACTATGAATTTCTGTCTCTGCTTTCCCTCAGCTTTTTTCTGAGTTATTTTTCTGTGTTTAGCAGTGATTATCAGGAAAAATAAAATTGTCTTTATCAATCTAGAGAAACTGGATTGTAGTACCAAGAATCATAATTTTTGCAAGTATGTTTCTGGGAGTAACAGTAGTTAGCAATAATTCTAATTCTGACTTCTTTCCAGACCTGTCGTATCCTACTTGAGGCTAAAACTTCTATGAGTTAGAGGATGTGCTGAGTCTTAAGCATGCTACCACCTTGGAAGAAGCATATACCTTCCTTTACATGGTATTTTTAACTTGTATATTCAAGAGGCCAAATATAATGCCCCTAACTAGTAACTTTTATGAGATTTAGTACATAGTACTTCTCTAGACTTTAACTATTTTTAGTCTCTTTTTTTAAATCCCTCTGCTCAAATATCTGTGCTCTTTACCACTATCCATGGGTGCATGCTTCTTTCATCAATTTCTTTGCTATGCAAAGTGGATGACAAATACACCATCCCAAGGGAAGTTTTCCCTACATTATTACATTTCAAAAAAAAATCCTCATTGGAGGTTTATTGAATGAGGAATCACATTCGCTAATATCAAAGTGAATAGTGATCATTTACTGGACTCCATAGTGAGGGACATGCTCCTCCATCAGTTCAAAATGTGTCCTCACAGCTGCTATACGTTTGTCTGGAAGAGGAGGGTTGCTAGGGCAACAGAGGTGGATAAGGTAGACATCTGGCCATGTGCTATGCAATTTAGTTTTTCTCTGTAGCCCTGCTTATGCCTGATTCTGGATATACTACTTTTATCCCATGACAAATCCTTCCCAGGTTTGCCTCACTGTGATCACATTATTTGAGTAATATGAGTCATTTCATGATGTCATCTTGGGTTGCTTTGTCACTTGATATCACATAATCAAAAGCTCTGCCCCTCCAAGGACAGCATGTCACATTGGCAAAAATTGAGGAGGCTTTGCTCCAGAATGCCAGGAATCTGTGTTTTAATATTGTTACCACAAATAGCTCTGGTTACATAGTACCATGTGGTCTACATTTTGCTTCTCCCATCACAAAACTTCTGATATCATGGTACAGCATGATTCAAGTGACAGGGTTCCATAGAGAACTTTCCTGCTTTCAGTCCCACTAAAACTGCTATAAGGCCCTTAATGTGTAGGAACAGTGCTACTAAATATAGACTATGACAGCTACAGGACCCTAAAATATACTAAGTTTTATGATTATTTCTTAGTTTCTTTGTATTCAAAATTTATTCTATTTATTCTGAAGATATATTCAGGGCTGAAGATTTAGCTCAGTAGCATAAGCACCTGCCTTGCAAGCTGCGATCACAAGTTCGATCCCTGGTACTGATAAAAAAAATTAAAATAAAAAAATTTTAAAAATAAAGAAATATTCAAATCACTACCATCCTCCAGCTTCCTCTTGATTCAATGTATATGAATTTGAATAGGGAGGGCACTGGGAAACCGAGCAAGCAGGTAAGTGGCTGGGAAACCGAGCACTCTGGTAAGTGGCTGTGGTCTGACAAGCCACAGCTACCCCAGGGCGAGAAGCAGCAGCGTCTCCTGAGATCTGTGCCATGTTGGAACTTAGGGCACTGGGAAACCGAGCAATCAACCAGCCACCCTGGTAAGTGGCTGTAAATCTACTGGTGTGTGAGCTGAGAATCAAACATCCCATCTCCTCTCCCCCTATCCCGTTAGCAAGTGGGAGCCAGAGATCTGAGCATCTCTTGGGAGGCTGACCATATGTAATATAGCAAATAAGGGGGATTTCCTTCTACCATCTCTTTGAAGGCAAATATATCTGTCGCCATTTTGCTTTGTCCTGATTAATGGTATTGCTCTATTCAATATCCTGTTTTGATAAGTTCTATAATATTCTGTATTTCCTTTGATTTTGCTATACCTGACTGAAAGAACAACTATTGTGAAGATAACGAGATATACTATGGTTATCTATTACTGTTATCCCGGTAACCCGCTGTAAAGTTCTGTACCAATTTCACTAAACTGTCTCAATTGGCTTTATTCCATCCTGTTCTGTTGTATTTTACTACCTTCAAATTAATACAAAAAATTTTAAAAAAGAAACACATTTAACTTGAAAGGAAATTTATAAACTGAAAATCAAAGGAGAGAAAACAATTGATCCATACAACAGGAGATCAGAAAAAAAGCAAGGTTAACTTACCCATCAACCACAGAATGGATAAGAAAGATATGGTATTTTCGTACCATGGAAAACTACCCAACTATAAAGTAGAATAATCTTGAGGTTCTTGTAGGTAAATGGATGCAACTGGAGATCATGTTCATGGGTGAAACAGTTTGAACTTGTATGGGTGAACCCTAGCATAAAACAGAAGGAGTTAGAGGGATCATAAAAACACAATGTATATTATAAAAGTGATAGGGGAGGAAATACCTGGGAGGGGAAGGTAGTGACACTATTCATTTCTTACTGTCTTGGCTTAAACTCTTGTATTGTTTTCACAATTTTGTTAGGCTTGGTTTTGTTCTGTCTTGTTTTGTTAGATTTTACTGTGTCTGATGGTATGGGCAGCTATTTTGAACATAATGGGATGTATTATGGTATTCATGGTTGATTTCCTATTATCTTGTTTTGAAGTCCTATAATGTTTTCATTTGTTTGTTTAATCGGTTTTATTCTGTTGTGTTTTATTTGATTTTATTATATGTGATAGTATGGACAACTGTTTTGAAGAAAACGAGACATAGAAACCATTGTTCATTTCCTATTATCTGGGGTTGAAGTCCTGCACTGATTTCATTGTTTTTATTGGTTTTATACTACTTTGTTATGTTTGATATTGTTGTGTGTGAAGATATGGACAACTATTTCAAAGAAAACAAGACACATTATGGTAGCCACTGTTGATTTCCTGTTGTCTTGTTTTGAAGTCTTGTGTTGCTTGCATTGTTCTGTTCTGATTTGCTTTGTTCTGTTTTGTTTTATTCTCTTTAAAATAAAAAAAGATTTAAAAAACTAATTTGAATAGGAAAACATTTGTCACTTTATTCACTGCCAACAGGATAAAATGTTGCATCAACAATATTCATGAATTACTTGAAATCAAAATCATGGGTTTTTAATATCAAAATGTGGTTATTTCATATCTCAAACTGTTAATCCCATATATCATTATTGTAATGAGTTATTAGACCTACCTTCCAGTTCTTGAATTTCATGATTTAATTTAAAAGTATATGTATTACTTTATTGAAGCTATATTTTTCACATATTTTGCTATAGTATTTTGATATAATTTATTTTTGTGGTGATATGTATTTATAAATATTTTTCTGGAAAAGGGTCTTACATTTTTATAATTTTTTTTATCTTAAAGAGAATAAAACAAAAGAGAACAGAACAAAGCAAATCAGAACAGAGCAATGCAAGCAACACAGCACTTCACACAGGACAACAATAGTAGCCACCATAATGTCTCATTTCTCTGAAACAGTTCAGCATAGCTTCACACACAATAGTATCAAACATAAAATAGGATAAAACCATTCAAGAGAATGAAAGCATTACAGGACATTCAAAACCAAATAACAGGAAATGAACAATGGCTTCTATAATGTCCCATTTCCCTTAAAAAATTTGTTTTTACCCTCACACATAATAAAATCTAATAAGACACAACAGGATAGAACCAATCAAAACAGAAGAACAAAAGCATGGTAGGACTTCAGAGCAAGATGATAGTAAATCAGCAATGGCTGCCATCACGTCTTGTTTTCTTCAAAATAACTGTTCATAACATCACATATAATATAATCAAACAAAACAATAAAACCAATCAAACCAATGAATGAAAACATTGTAAGACTTCAAAGCAATATAATGGGAAACCATGATTACCATAAAATCTTATATACTCTTACCATTTCTTACACTATGGAGACTATATGGTATTTACACATGTGAGTTTGGTTTATTTCACTTATAAGTATGGTCTCAAGTTGTATCCACTTATTTATAAATATCTCAAATGTGACCATTCTTTATAGCTGAATAGTACTCCATTGTATAAAAATACAACAGCTTTTTTATCCATTCCTCAGTTGATGGGCACTTAGGTTGTTTCCAAGATCTGACTATTACAAATTGTGCTGCTATAAACAGGGGTGCACATATATCACTGTGATATGATGTTTTCAGTTCTTCTGGAAATATGCCCAGAAATGGAATAGCTGGGTCAAATGGGACTTCCAATCCAAACTTTTTGCGGAATCTCCAGACTGACCTCCACAGTGGTTGTACCAGTCTGCACTCCCACCAACAGTGCAGAGAGTTCTTTTTCCCCACAGTCTCTAACATGTGTTGGTAGTTTTCTTTATCCTGGCCATTCTTTCTGGAGTGAGATGAAATCTCAGTGTGGTTTTAATTTGCATTTTACTAAGGACTAATGATGCTGAACATTTTTCCATGTATTTATTTGCCATTTGTATTTCTTCATCTGAGAACTGTGTATTCATCTCAGATGCCCATTTTTGGTTTGGGTCTTTGAATTTTGGGGGGTCTGGGTTTTTTTTAAACTCTTTATATGTTCTAGACCAAAGTCCTTTGTCTAATGGATAGTTCACTAATATTTTTTCCCAATTTGTAGGTTTTCTTTTCACTATGCTGGAGATTTCTTTCAACATGCAGAAACTCTTTAATAAGACATGATCCCAGTTATTGATTCTGGGAAGTATTTCCCATGCAGTTTGATTCTTGTTCATGAATTGTCTATCTACTGCTATGTCTTCAAAATTTCTACCTACTTTGTCTTCTAACAGATTTAGTGTTTCTGTTTTAATATTTAGATCTTTGATCAATTTAGATTTTAGTTTAGTACATGGTGATAGGCATGGGACTAGTTTTAGTTTTTGGTATATGGAGAGCCAATTTTTCAAGCACCATTTATTAAAGAGACTATCTTTCTTCCAGGGAACATGTTTGGCTCCTTTATCGAAGATAAGGTGGCTGAGTGTGTTTGTAGTTGTAGTTATATCTTTTAATCTATTCCATTGATCTTCAGATTTATTTTTATTCCAGTATCATGTTGATTTTATCACAGTAGCTTTTTAGTATAACTTTAAGTCAAGGATTGTGATGCCTCTTGCCTTGCCTTTGTTGCTTAGAACTAACTGCCTTTGCTGTTCTAGGTCTCTTCTCGTTCCAGATGAATTTTAGGAGTGATTTCTCTAGATCTGTGAGACATGCTCATGGAATTTTGATTGAGATTCTATGAAATCTGTATAACAATTTTGGGAGAATAGCCACTTTCTTTTCTATAATTTGTAACATAAAAATATTCAAAACCCCTTCCTCACTTTATCTGACCCTTCTTCCTGACATAAAGAATTCATCTTAAACATTTCTTCAGAGATCTTCCCTGACTGCCCACTCCAAAATACCTTCCTGAGCACATTTTACTACAATTCCTTGCTTTTCTTTCAGTAGCAGTTTTATTAATGGCTCATATTTATTTGTTGGCTTGGCATATCTCACTTGTTCCGATTGACACTTCTTTTTCAAAGGCTCCAGGCGTCTTTGAGTTTTCTTCATTAAATGATAGATTTCCTTAGTTTTTATTCACTAACCCCTCTGTCTTGTCTAATTTCAGTTTCCTGAAACTGTCTTCTTTGAACCATTGTATCCACTCCTACTAATAAAAACTGTATCAAAAAGCCTGATAACCTGCATCCCGAGATTTAATTCAGCACAATAAGTGCCTGTCTGGCAAGTATGAGGTCATAAGTTTGATCCCTGGTACAAAAGAAAGAAAAAAAAAAAAAGCCTGATACCCAAGGTTAAATTCAGACTCACAAACCCTGTCTGTCATCCTGAAATCCATAAAATTCTTTTGTAACAAATTTATTAGTAGCAAAACCTCACCTGAAATAACATAATATTATTTATACTATATTCTGTGAATCTTTGTATATTTATCACAGAGCTCATATTTTGGCTTGTGATACAGTGCTGCCCATTTTTTTAAAAATATGCTTTTAACATAGTGTAAGATATCAGTTTTTGAGGTCTAAAAAACGGTGACTTGAAACGGTGAGTAATCGTAGGCCTATTTATTACCATCCATCTCCAGTTGTTTTCTGAGCGTCTCCAAACTCCACACAATCATGTCATTCTTCTCTTCCCACTTAGCAGCCACATCTGCACTCATTTTCCTAAGAATATCTGATGGTTCAGCCCCGTCAGTGTAGATTCCTGCCTACCCCTCCAAACATGCCTCACCCATGACACTCTTCTCTACATGTTTCTGAGAGGTTCTCCTTAGCTTAGCAAAGTAGAGCTACTGAATGTCATTCAGGGACACTTCTGGATCCAGTAACTACTGCTGAGAGCCTTTACCACACTGAATTACAGAAATCTGCCCTGTGGTTATTTGTCTCCTCCCTCCAGAAGTGGAGAGGCCACATTTATTCCTACAGCCCAACTCAGTGCCTGGCTCTGCTCTTTATGAATAGTTGCTAGCTATAGTCACGGCCTTGGCCACGCCCACTCCAGTGTTTCCTGTTGCGTTTCTCATTTCTGTCAGCTGCTCTAATAGACCTCTTGTCACTCAGGCACAGTTCCTTTATCTTCTCTGTCGTCTTGGCTTTTCGTTTTCGCACCATTCACTCACTCAGCAGCCTTGAGAGCCCCCCCCCCGCCCCGGTCCTTCTTGGGCCACTGCTGAGAACCCTGATCGCCTCGCAGTGCTGTGAAACATTGCCCTGTTTTTCTGCCTTCAAATTCACTTCTTGTGTAACCCATTACCATTCTAAAGGAACGCTTTAACTGGGTTGTGTGCTAATTTTGTAAGTTCTTTATGACTTTACATTTCTTGGAAAATGTTCACCGTTATTAGAAGGTAGAAATGTCCTGCACGATTTATTCACCAATGGCTACTCTGGCCTTACACGGTGACATCCAAACTCAAAACTTTTTGTTTCTTCAAACACAAGTGATTTTGTATTTGCATGACTTTAATTTTCTTACTTTTGTTAAAATATAGGCCTTTTTAATATCCCATCTTAATTTCCTACATGTGAAGTATTCAACCTAAATGTCCAACTTCTTAAAAATCTTTGGGCAGAGTTAATGTCTCCCATGCCTATGATATAGTCTACACATCATGAGTGTGATACATTTTTCCTAAGGACAAGTGTACTGACAATATTGATATAGCCAGAAAGAGCAAAAGAAGTTTATATTGTGATTCTTTTAAGTGCCACACAAAAAAGAAAATTAATTTTCAATGTGGCTTAGGTTATCTAATTTAATAAAGTGGCAAATACCAAAATATCACATTTCAACATAATTTACAGTATAAAGGTAATAGAACAATGCCCATAAGAATCTAATGGTACTTTAAAATACCTTAAGAGCTTCTTTCATGTGACAAACATATAATTAATATTAGTAAATTTGCTAATAAGTTTTAATATACAGATAAAAGATGGAAAAGTTCTATTCACCTCAATATAAGAAGATAATGTAGCAATATGATATTCATTGCTATATATCTCCTTAACAATGTTAAAATATTTTTTGTACCACAAACCAATAGGAGAGAAATATATGTTAGGGTAAAATATGAAGTTTAATTAGTGTTAACATCAGAATAAAAATAAGACAATTCAGTAAATGCATAAAAAAGCCAACAAAGAAAAGATAATACATAATTTTAAATATTTTTAGGTTGTATAATATCTTTGAAAAAATAATTATTAGAAATTATTACAAATTTCAATAACATTGCCACTCAAAACTGAATTATTTTTCTCTACCTGTTATAGAATAGATATAACACAAATATAAGTCAATTTAAAGAAATAGCTAGTATGCACACAAAAATGATTATCAAATGCTACTGAGAGTCAGTAGAGTTCTTGAGTAGAAAAATGTATTGATAGCTCAGAATATATGTGAATATATTTTAAAATATCAGTCCTTTCTAAATTACTGTGAAAATTCAGTGCAATGCCAACTAAAGACATTTCTTCTCTTTGGTCTCAAGCATGTACAGCATTATGAAGTCCCACAGAGCATTAAATTTTACTATATAATGATTAGAAACATTTTATGTTGGCGTAGAAAACATATATCAATGGCACAAAATAGAGAAACTAAAAATAGAGACAAGCATCCATGAGAAATCAACGTACATAAAAGGTAAAATTTCTAAGTAGTCTAGATCATTCATGAAGCAGTACTGATCAATTAGGTTACTTTTGAGTAAAAGTAAAATACTTGCAAAATAAACTTGGACAGCTACTTTGCTTCCACCAAAATAAATCCCAAATAAACTTCAAAGTGTTAAATATGCAAAAAAGTACTATAGAAATCATTTGTAAACATCATATCTTTACTAAATGCATTACAAAATTCAAAAGCACAAAGGAAAATACTCATTCTAATATATAAACATAAGCAAAATTCTTAAAAGCTTGAAAGACAAAAAGTATACATAGTCAACAAAAGAAACTATGGCAACTTGGCTGAACCAGTACCCACAACCTTAGGTACTGCATCTTCCACCTTAAGCATTATCTATACACTCCTGAACAACTGCAGCTTAAATTATTTTGCAGGAAATATTTTTATAAGGTATTATAATATCAACTCTGAAATTGGAGGGTGATATTAAACATTTGATGACCTAAAAATATTTATTCAAATTTTTCATGCAACAAAATTATGAACGCAAACATTTAATTTGTGGTTGTATGTTGGGAAACATTTTAAATGATTAATAAAGCAACTCAGAAGTATTTATCAACATTTCCATTGTTCAGAATTTTTCTTTCATTTCAATGCTATATTACTCTTTGTTGTTAATACACAGTGATAAAGTTCTGGCATAGTTAAAATCAAGTAAATTTTGTAACAGAGAAAACTTGCAAATAATCTAAATATTACTCAGTGGAGAACGATTAAATAAATTATCATATAGAGTGATATGCAGCCATTAAAAATAAAGTAAAAATATATATGACACAATTGCAAGTGAAGCAAAGTATAATACAGAGGAAAATATAAAATAAGATCCTATTTATGATGAATAAAAAGTATTTCTGTTAAGAAAATATGCCCCAAATTAAAGTTCTGACAATGCACAGAGTGCATAGTAGAGAGAAGAGCCATCGGCGCCTAAATGTGAGAACAAAGGCAGCAGAAAGGGCAATGGAAAATGCTCTGCCATCCAAATTTATTCAGCCATGCATTATTCAAAGCTTTCTGCTTGACAGTGTATTATTTGCATTATTCTAAAATCAGAAGAAAAGAATTTGTGATATTGCAAAAATATCTACCGGGCATACTCAACAAAAACTTTGCTGCAATGTAAATTATTGCAGTTGTGCAAAGTGTTTGATAACATACTGAAGTTGAGTGATGTATATACACAATGAGCCAATTACAGTTTCTGAAACTGTAATAGATATGTAAGTCCAAATGGAAAGACTCATGAGATAATGTTCACTGAAGATTTTTTCTAATATTGAAAATTTTAAAACAATCTATTTCTTCCATAAAGCATCAATAATTGATTCATGGTTTATTTATTTAGATGTTAAAGGAATACAGCAAATATTTAAAAACACAGGAGGATAGTTCTATGTATTGGCAGAAGTATACCATAAAATTGTTCAGTAAAAGAAATTTCAGACAAATATTGAAATTGATTCAGTTTTTATAAATTTACGATAGCAGTGTTAGTTATATAATAATTATATGAACTATTTTACCATTAGTGTACAAATGTGAAAATTCAGAAACAATGTACATGAATCTGTTACATATAACTTTTGTTATATTGGAAGAGTAAGATTAAAGGGATCTCCTAAATTTCTACTCTCATTTTCATAATTGATTTCTAATAAGCACTTAATACTCTGAAATATCAGAGAAATGAGAACACACATTAATATTAACAATTTAAAAATACTTAATTTTTTAGTTTGGATGCCCACAAGAATACATTATTAACTTTCAGGGTAGCTTTATTGGTCAAATTAAGCAGGTTGCCTTTGTAATAAAGTAAATCAGAGTTAGTCTAATATACATGATAACATATTAATTTGATATTATTCCTGCTAAAATGTGCTTCCTAAGGGCTCAA
This sequence comes from Dolichotis patagonum, assembly GCA_004027295.1. NCBI lineage: Eukaryota > Metazoa > Chordata > Mammalia > Rodentia > Caviidae > Dolichotis > Dolichotis patagonum. Next base: position 27,817 of record PVJX010002317.1, read on the forward strand.
ATATTGTCCATTTGCAAGCATCACATTTCTAAGGTGGTGATATCTAATAGGGAGAAACACCCAAAATTATTTTCAGAAGATTTAGCCTAGCTCTTTGCAGACCTAAGCATTATAAATACTTCTATTGATGCTCATACCCAAAAACTGGTATTGTTTTTCTCATTTAATAACATAAACATAATTTGTAATGATGGGTTCTTTATCTGACCTCTGTGAGATAAAATTTTCACCCCATAGGTGAAAATGTTCTCCTCAGAATTCCAAATGTGAAAATACATGAGCCACATTATAGTTAACCAACCTGTCACCCTCATTGTGGAGTATTTGTGCATTTTGAATAACTAGAACATAAATTCCCCAAGAAACTCTTCCTGTACAATATCATGATATTTAATCTGAAATTCCTGAGGATAATATTAAAATGTAAAATCCTGTTTTTAGGATATTTTGTCTTATTTCAGAATTTGACCATAATTAAAGTATCTACTCAAGTTTTGTGAGTTATATTAAAATATAGACAAAAATTCTTAATACAGTATATTCAAACTTAACTACAAGATATCAAAGTAAATTACAAGCTGAATCTAATATATTTGAAGTTAGAAAACATACATTAACTAATTTTTATTGAGTTGAAAATGAGGCATGAAACCATGCTTAATGTTATCTACTTGAATATATATGTTCAGTAAAAATAATACTCACTTTTCATGGTTTAATTTGTAGTTAATTCAAGAGACCGTAGGTTTACTAGAGACAGTGTTTCTGCATCTTACAAGCCCTAAATAATTATTTTATATAAAGTCACACGAGGACAAAAAAACTAAAACTTCAAAAACACAAAACTGCAAGCTGAGAATAAAAATAACACCAAACTACACATATACATGTACATATACATATACATATACTTGGAGGTTCTATGTTTAGGATGACAAAATATATATATATATATATATATATATATATATGTGTGTTATATATATATATATGTATATAAAATATATATACATTTTTAGTATCTACTTGTTATTTAATTATATGCACAATTTCATAAATGTGAGTTTACACATGCATGCACACAGTAGACATATATGCATGCATGTGTGCATCTATATGTACTACATGTGCATACACATATAATATGTAAACGCACACACATAAATCTGACCCTGCATCTCCTGAACTGTAGAGGCAAATGCCACTTCACAACCATAACTACCCAACCTTACCAGTTTAGGGACAAGGTTACTCCATTCTTTAGTCAGGCTGTTTTTTAATTTTGAATCATTTCCTCTAGATTTCTATGGTAAAATATATTTTAATATTTATATTAAAATACTGAATGGTCTTATTAGCTGAAAGCTATGAATGCCACAAAACAGATTTGGAAATTGGAACACACCCAACATAAATGGTTACCAACGGTGAATGTGGAGGCATACGCAACAGGGCAGTAAAGCCACCACACAATATGAGGAAAATCATTAAATGATGGAAAAGCATCAATATGGCTGGTCTCTTTGTAGTTCCAGAACAAAGACTGAGTCTTATTTCTAAATATTTTCCCTGGTGGGGAATAACAGCTGGAAAACAATCCCAGATGTATTCATTTATGCGACTCTTTGCTTCTTGTAAGCATATAGGCATGGAAAAATTATTGAAGGCTTCAATTCTGGACTTGTATTTTTTTAAATGTCAGGCTTTTGAAAAATAGCACCATTTTTCTTTAAAACCGTTCATTTACCTGGAATGTTGGCCAGGAGGCCTATAATATGGACTTGGTTTTGTTAAGATTGAAAAAATGCCCACTGGTAAGAGAGGAATGGGCCATTTCAGTGGATAAAACTAAATCTGAACTCAAACTCAGCTGAGCAAATTTGTCCAAGTAGAGGCAAATACAGTACTTTTACAATTCTAAACTAGCTGAGGAATTCTAGATCCTTTTAAAGAAATACAAGTTTAGAGGAAAAAAAGTAATCTAGAAAATGTTCTCTAAATATACTTAAATCAAAATATTTAAATTGAAGTTTAAGGCAATAGTTAAGTTTATATTCAGGCATTATTTTTTTAAAGCATCCTCTCATTTGAGATGATTTTCGACACAATCAAGAGCTCCTAAATGTAAAGTTTATTTTTATAAATCAACTTAAAACACAGACTAAATAGATTTATTGTTTTTATCAGTTGTTCACATTCATTTACACTCTAGCATTCACTTTAAATATTGTATAATATTAAAATTAACACAATTTCTCTTAATATGACCTTGTTTCTATGAATGATCTACTAAGTATTAATCTTACTTTCTACATTTGAATAAACCTTAACTTCTTAAAGCAGCATCTCTGGTAAGTGTAGTGTTTGTGTATCTGTGTGTGTACACATATGTGAGAAGGGGAGATTATACTCAGTGTCTTTTTTGCCTCACTTGATTCATTATTTTTGTTTCAAAGGACAGTAGACATCTAACTGAGTTAAATAAGCACCTTTTTGTAAGTATTCCAATACTAAAATAAATGTTGCTTTCTATTATTGTTTTAAAATTAGATTTTTTCTTTACAATGTGAAAGGATGTGTTTCAATCCCTCAATTTTACAAATATTAAGTGGGAACTATAGCTTTTCAGACACCTCAGGACAATGTTTCTTCAAGATGTTTAGTTTAGTTGCTCAGAAGAGCAACTAACTTTATTCCCGATTATTTTAGAAAGATAATCTGACATAAGAGATAAAAAGGAACTTTTTTGCATGTATCAATTTCCAAATTCCTTATAAGCATTACAGCAACCCTCACATAACTCATGTAAAGGATTTATCGCAGGAGCATGTGGAACTGATATCCTGTGTGTAGAAGAAAGAAGGTCTCTTTGACTCAAATGATCTCTTGCTTAAAGACCTATACAAGCTGCCTGATGATGACACCAGAGAAATGGATTGGATTAATTTCAAACAAAAGTAAGGAAGTCAATCTAAACTATGTAAAACTCACCTCACCCTGATTTATTGCTTTCTTCAGACCATTGTAGCTGCAAATAAAATTTATGGGGGAAGAACAATAAATTAGAATTGGATAAAGGTATAATTTTCAGCCTCAAGTCGCTTGTACAGTTAGATTTTAACACATAAAATTGGGAGCATAATACTAACAAGTTAATAAAATTAGCCCAGTGCTGACATGTAAAAACATTTTTTTAACAACTAGTTGGTCCAATCAGTTAGCCTTGTTGACAACTTGAAATTTCAAAAGCCTATATTACTTATATTCAATGAACATTAAAAATGTAGAAAAGTTCATAAATGTATGCAATAGAAGTTCATTGGTCTTGAAATATATTTGAGAGTTGGGGAAGTTACCTTTAAAGTTAAAACTGTAAAATTACCACATAATAAAAGCCTATGCTTTGAACACTAATTGCCCGTTTATTAAGAAAAAATAAAGCCCTTTTCCTGTGATTATAAAACTGTGATGCGTGAGCTTACGTAGCGTGAGCTACGTAAAACTAAGATGGGTTTTACGTAGCTTTGTTTCCACTGCTCTTTTCCTATTCTTCCTGATCTTTATTTTACTAACGCACGTGAGTATCAATAAGGCATTAGATCTATGAAGAATCCTACAGCGTTTTAATTGAGAGTAAATTGCCTTCAATAAATGGGGCCTCCTACTGGCCTCGGAGGCTGGCCCACCCTAGTGGCTGGGCACAATTGCTTGTTTGAAGAGTTAAACCAAGGCACGATAGCCCACTTTGTCAGCTGCCTAGAGGGAAGTTGTCAAGTCTGGGACCCTGCTGCTTTATTCCTATAACTGTGTTTTAGAAACACCTCACAAGTGGAATTGTGGTTGCCTCATCCAGAAAATGTGGAAAGGATTAATGTGGCATGTAAAACAAATCACTCCTGAGCTCAGCTGAGAAAGTGGGTATTAAAAGCACTCCAGTCAAAAGAGCTTTAGTGAGGGGGTCACGGTGATATACAGTCAGCATATGTTGGGCTGGTAATGCTGCAGGGTGTTTGGAAAAGGTAATGGTCCATGGGTGTAAAGTCTTTCAAGACCTCTTAAAGGCACATGTGTTTCTTGAGTGTGTTCTCCAAACAAGGACCTGTTATAGGTTAGATTCACTGAAGCTTTTAAACTTTATTGATTGGTTTGTGGGATTCCAGGTTCACTTACTGCTTAAAAAAAAAAAAAACTGTTGATAAACACAGGCAAGAATTCCGCTTTAATCTTAACCTTATGAATCAATAAACAATGTGGGATGTTGCCTCCTCATCGATTACAGTACACACTATTTATTTTTATTATGTAAGTGTTTGCTAGTTTTCCGAGTTAATGGGCAATATATCGATGTTGTTCTTCTAAATCCAGGTGCTTTGTAGATTTATTTTGAGGGGGGAAGGAAGGAGAGACCTGAAGATTTCTTGCTATTTGAAATACGAACCATAGCCCTAGTAAAAACTTGTGGGTTTCAAGTTGAGAGAGAACAAATAAATCTGCTAAGTGTAATTTCATAAACTGAAACGATTTTCCTTGGTATTTCCACTTGTGGAAGGAATTCATTCATATTTCACATTATAATGCAAATCCATTTTTGGAGTCAAAGTTGAATGAATTTTTACAGAGAAGAAGTAGAATGCAACAGTTTTGTATGTATAAGTAAACATTCTACCACCCTCCCTCATTTGGTTTATAGCCATACTTTTTTATGAGATGCCTATATTTTGCCTATTAAGTTATAACCCATCAATTCATTCATTTTTATAAACAACCTACACCAAAGGATCATACACAAACTTTGAAAAGAAGAAAGCAGAAGCAAAGGTTGCAGTAAGTATGGGATGGGAGATTCAAGTAACTGTCAGCACTTGTCTACATAGCAACGTATTTTTGCAGGTAAGATCTGATAAAATATCAAGACAGGCGAGCAGGAAGTACTCATTAACCTAAAAATCTCATCAGTAAAGCTGAACAAATAAAAATATTAAGTGAGTCAGGATCCTATTGGGTTTGAGTCCAGTAGTCTCAAATTTGGTCCCAGCTTACAACCATGACTGCAAATAGTTTTTCACCAAATTCAAGCATGACATTATTTGTTACCTTTGCTTTACTGCAGGCCTGGTAAAAGTCAAGATCAATAATTTCTCAGAAACAGTTCCACTCTACACTGAAATTACAACCAGCCTGAGGGACATAGCAGATATAAAATTTCTTGCCATCTCTGTAAAACTCATAAAGCATCACCATTGCCTTGTTTTTAAATTGAACTTCCTGTCTCAGACTCCTTCATGTCACTGGGCTCAGTATAACACATTTGGCAAGGAAGAAAGTGTACGGTAAGTGCGCATGGTCAGCATATTAAATGTGCAATGGATGTGCACAAAGCAAAAAGGTGAAATACAGTAAGCTAACAAGATAGGGAGAGCCAGTGAGCCTATATCATTGGGTTTACTAGTGAGCTTGGGATTTTACTGCTATGTGTGCTTTGCATTCAAAGATGAAACTAATGTTGCTTCCTTTTGTGCGCTGACTTTGTTGTGCATGAAAAGAAGATACAATTTTCTGTGCAGCTAGCTGAGTCACGGTCCTGGGGGATTGCTCTTACCTCCTTTGATTTTCAGATGCATTGTTCTACATGAGTACTCTTCATCCACTCCACGAGCAGGCGCAGCCTGCAGTCATCTCGTTCCATTTGCTTGCAACTCTTCAGGAATGGGTCTTGTAACGAGATAGCAGTTCTATTTCGTATATAAACTAGTGCCTCTTTTACACTCTTTATTAGAAGCTACCATTTATAAATCATAAAACAATGCAAAACTAGATATTTTTTAGATCCATGGCTTTTCAAATGATTGTCTGATGATGCTACGTATCCAGAAGGCCAAAGTGCAAAGTTCTGCACTACTGGCAGAGGTATTTTCTCTTTCACTAAAATGACGATAGGAATTGGGTGACCTTTTTTGTTCTTAAAGATGTGTGATCCTATATATGCATGTGATAATTTTTTTCACTGCAAATTGTGAAATATTCTGTGTCTGAATGATGGATTCTACAGTGTCTAATAGTAACTAGGGCCGAATTCTGGTAATTGGGAAATTACTGACTGCTTGTTCCTCGTGCTCAGTAGTACTGACTTTGAACACCTCCTCAAACACACTAATTGGGGACCTGGACTATGTTGAATTTTGCAGGCTTCCACATCTCCCAGACGAACTGCACATGAGGGCAGACTAACTCACACCAAGATGTGCTGCACACCTGTACAACAGATGACTAATTTTAATGTGCAAAGAAAAACCTCCACAAAATAATATTTTTTTCACATGGTATGCGTACAATTCAAACAGGGAAGGAGCTGAATCCATGCCATTTAGCTCCAAGTTTTCATTGTTAAAGGTATTTTATAGGGCTTAAATTTTATATAGTCCAGTATCAAGTACTCCTCCTAATTGCATGACTTCAAAGTAGACATGTGAGCCCTAATTTCATATTGTTTTAGTGGCAAGCATTCGCTGCCTTTCCAATTGTTCCTATGAGATCCTATATTAATGATATTGTTGGGAATTTTACTGAGCTTCAATTTTAATGAAAACTGGGCCTCCTTATTTGAATGGGAATTTGAAAACCAAGATTAAATTGATAGAGAAAATCAAGTCTGAATTGGTTTATAGCCCAGAGGTACATTGTGAATCCCATAAAGCATTGTTTCAGAAACCTGGTTAGTGTTCTGTACACCTGCTTAATGTTTTTTTCATCATCACAAATGTCAAAGTTCTCAGTAAGTCAGTAGGGTTTGAATGACAGCCATGCGCTAAGCAAGCAGTTATGTTTTTTCACTACCAAATTGGACCATAAATGATGAAAAAGAGGTCAAAAAGGAAGTATGGAACCATACAAATTTGAAAAGGGAAACTGCTAATAGCCATAAACCCGGTGCAATCAAAGGCTTGGGAAGTCATTGCAAATTACCTGCTCTGTGAATTACTGATCACACTGTGTTATGATATAGAACTTTTCTAACTCCTTTCATCTGTAGTAACGGGGCTTCTAATGGCTCACAGATCAAAAGCAAAACTCTGCCAGTGAAATTTTGATACAAATAATCCAAGGTTGCCTAAATATCATGAATGTGAACAAAATGTTAATATACATCTAATGCTGTTTTGCATCAACTGAATATGTAATATATCTTTTACGCATTATACTTACCACCATAACATTTATTTTTAAAAAAAGGAAGACTGGTGAGGTACACAGACTAAAGTAAAAAGAAGACCAAAACCTTGACTGAGACTTACTATAGATGAATGTATGTTGGAATGCTTTCAGCAAGGTCTTGGCAACCTTTCAGACACGAGATGCCAAGCTTCTAAATCCTTTTTTTTTCTAACTCAAGACACAAAAATGTGGGAGTTAGGAGTATTCAGAAATAACCCACTGAATATTTTTTCCTCGGAGATAATATCTGCACCAATAACATTTTTAAAAACGTGAAATGTCCATGAAAAGTTGAAGTTTTCACAGCTTGTTCCTCTTGCTTCTTTGCTGGAAATCGAGGGTAGTAAATAGATAGTCATTTGTATTTTTGGTAAAGAGAAATAGATAAAAACACAAAGATTTCACACCAGGAATATTTTGCAGTGAAGATTTGGTTGAAGTGCTGTCAAGCTAGATTTTGCCCTGACACAAAAATAGCCCTGATTCCAAGGCAGTTAAGAAAAAGAAGAAGCAGATGAGACAAGACAGTTGCCAAAAAGGATTCCCAGTTATACTTATACCCTTTGTATTGATAGCTACTGCTACTCTTGAAATGGACATTTTCTCATTGAATTTTGGCTTGAGGTTCTTAGATAACTTTCTGTAATTCATGTACAAAAATAATTTTCTTTTGTAGAATTATTCATTATACAGTATTACTCATTAATCTGAGACTGTAAATACAGAAGTGAAATAAGTGATTTACCCTCCCTAAAGTTATGAGAAAAATCACACAAATACATTCATAGATACAAATAAAGATTATGGCTCATAATATATAGAATATATGCAGAAAATTGAGAGGGTTTTGAGTAGAGGTGCTATTGGAGGCAAGCGCTTAGAGACAAACTGAATCATGAGCACAGGGCAAGAAAGAGAGACTATTCAGGGCTGTCTCAAACACAAACACGAGTCTATTCTCTGGCAGCTGCATTTGGTAGATACTTAGGTTTGTTGTCACTGATACTGGTTTACTTGTGAAGTACGTATTATTCATTATATATTACAGATCAGTGCTTACAGACTCTGTGTGTGTGTGTGTGTGTGTGTGTGTGTGTGTGTGTGTGTGTTACTAGAAGCTAAACTAGAAGCTAAACCTCAGAGCCTTGCTAAATTCTTAAGGTGTCCATGTTGACCTAGTACTTGTAAATCACCCACCTTAACCTCCCAGAGTGCTCTACTCCATGGACTCTAGTTGTATTATACCTGTTCTGCAATAAAGAAGATTTAATTCTTTAGTAAACAGTGATGAACAACATTCATCCATATGAACACTGTGGTGGACTGATTACTGTTAATCAACTTGTAACAACCGGCTGAACTGAACCAGTGAGGTGCTGAGTATGGATGGCCCACCTGAGGATTGTTGCCAACATAAAAGGGAAAATGGAAGAGGAATAAATAGTGCTGTTGGTTCTCCTTCTCTCCTGATCTGAACTTGGCTGTTCTCATCGTCAGAAGGGCTCGGGACCTTGTCATTGGGAATGGCTGTGGTTCACTTTGGGGAAGATCTGGTCTTTCCTTTACTGCTTCCTGGCTCTGGAGGGAAAAATGGGTTGCTGTTCAATCTCCAAGAAAACTTGTCATGCTGACTTCAGGATATGAACTTAGCCATTCTCATCGTTGGAGGAGTTAGGGACCTCGTTGTTACTGAGGATAGTTATCATACTTTGTAAGGGAGACCTGGTCCTTATTTTGAGTGTTGCTTCCTGGTTCTAGTGTGCAACTCTCAGTCTACTGGAACAGATTCCTCACCCTTCTGGCACAGACTTTCTGGCTTCCGTCACTGACCTTTGGGCCTTCCTTGTGCAGATCCATGAAACAGACTTGCATGAGACATTGTTGTGGGCTCTAGGTCTTCAGCTGGACTCTTGCAGGACATTGCTGTGGGATCCAGACCCGCAGCTGGAATTTTTGGGTGGCTCCATAGTGTGTGGACAGATTTCCTGCACTTTTCATGTTTGACATTATGGGTGACTGTTATAAAATAATTCTATAAATCATGTGTCCTATAATTGTTTTCCTTGAAAACCCTGACTACAACAAATACCATCCGTGTGATACTATCAAAGAACACATGCAATCAGTGTGCTTCACTGTAGGGCTTCCCCGCGCTTGTACTGTCAGAGCATTCAGAGGAAATTGTGTGGCACTCTGGTGAAAACCCAAAGGGATTTAAGAGTGTTTAGAAAATATTTTCTGAGAGAAATCATCATATTTTCAACATGATGTAATTATAAACACACAACACATTGGGAGAAATCTTAAATGTTGAATTTCTATCATGGTTCCCAATAAAATCTTTTCAAAATTCTAATGAGAAATTTAAATTGATGTCCTTGTACAAACTACACCTAATAGATAAGCTTCAAGAACTCATCTTTCACTGACAAATATAATGTTGACCTTTCTTAAAAGAGAACTTGTTTTTAATTCAATTGAACTTTTCATTTATGATATTTACACTGGGTTTCAGCCTTCTTATGCATTGCAATCAACATGCTATAAGCTTAAATGGTCTTGAAAGAACAAATGTCAAAAACAGGTATAATTGCCACGTATATGAAAACAGAAATTGAAGCTGGTATTGTCAAAGCCTACTAAGGGTTTCTGCAAAACCTCCCTGATCTACAGGTTTGTGCCATTGTCTTGAGTGTAGGGGACATGAACACAGTCTGAATCCAAGTCTTGAACAAATGTCCATATTCAAAACATTTCTTTTACCATGGAGAAAGACCATTCAGATCACTAGAGGCTACTGAGCAAGGATGTCAAACACCTAAAGCCTCACCTGAACTGTCCAGGACTGTGTCTCTGTAACTTATTCCCGAGATCCATTGAAAAATTCGGCCTTACAAAACAGTTGCAGAACCAAGGCCTGTGTATTCCTTTAGAATGCCTAATTTATCTGCATAAAGGGCAGAAGATTTTATCATGTGTTACTTTCTCTTAAAGGAGGACTCTGAGGATCAGATAGACCAAAGAGAGTAATGCACTCAGTTGCTGAATTTACCGGTTTAGAGGACTTATCAAATAAAAAGGAAGAAAGCGTAGAAAGAGGTAATGCTTTGACTGATAAAGGGAAAAGATAAATTACTACACTAAAACAGCTCTGACCAAAGCTGGTAAGGACCACCGTCTTGTCCAGCTCGTGGTCATCCCAAGATGTCAGAGTGAAATGTAGGACTCTAATGGCCAGCCGCTACCTCATGACTTGCAAGTCAGGTTCTGGGCAGTGTTGGGCCCAACAAAAAAAGTGGGGATTTTCTTTGACACCCTCATGCCCAATTTTCCCGAAGAAAAAGGAAAGAAATAGGAGCATGAAGAAAGGCTAAGGGACTAGTTTCCTACCACAAATATTACATTTGCATATTTGAATAATCAATTTACATATTTGAAAATACTGCGATGACTCTATCATGGTCTAACATACCTAACAATGAGTTTGACTTTGAGCGTCTCTAACATTCAGTTCTTGCTTTATTTGCCATATGTGTATATTGTTAAGCTCCTGCTTCAATTTATGGAATTTATATTTATTTACTTAAGGATTTCCCTTCACATGGGCCAATGCATAAGCAGAGGTATTACAAAAAGTAATACGTCAAAATGAAAAGGGTGTGTTTCCCATATATACATATAGTACACTATTTTTGAATTACAATCTGTATTTTTCCAGGGTTTTCCCACAATGTGTATTTTGTTTGAAAAATAAGAATTTGAAAAGAATTGCCCAACCTGTCCTGTAACCTCAGCTTAAATTCAAAACAGATCCCCAAATGTCTACTGGGATATATCTCTAGCATGACAAAGAATGTGCACCTGTGATTACCTAAACCAGCCGAAGAATGGCACCATTGCTTCACATAAATGTAGTCACAGATATTTTTTATTTGGTCATAGAATTTTATCATAAATCCCATGGCTCAGAGTAGAATTCTATCTGTCCTACAGGTCCACTTTTTGCCTTCAGATAACATTTTACAGCAAAAGCCTGATGAATGGCTTCTGTCACCCTTTGACCGCTAAAGGGACTTAGATCAGCACAATGGGTGAGTAATAAGGAGACAAAGGGAATTCTCTGCCCCTCTGGCTCAGTGTATGCATATGGTCATAATTTTCCAACTCTGTAGTAATAAGGGGAGTGGGGAATACTTTTATTACCCCCCTGCTCCTTCTCAAATTGATCCTCAATTGTTGAGTTTAGCAGTTGCCATAGATATTATAGAACTGTTAAATAATGTGGAGAGCAATGAGTTTGAATGCTACTTGAGTTTTACAAGAAAATAATTAATGGCACAAAAAGAATGACAGCTCTAAAGAACAAATTCACCACAAAACGAGATGGTATTCTTAAGATTTCTAAGAATTGAACTGAAAACTAAAGATAGCCTGACAAAACTCAGACTACTTTGTCCCGTCACATTTCGCTGCAGAGAGGACAACTCCCCACTTGCCAACAGAGTAGTTACAATCAAAATTACCTATTTTTTTCTTAACAATCTGTAGATTACACCTAGTATCATTTTTTCTGCTTCATCGATTATTAGTGAAATTTGGGTGATTTTTTTTTTTTATGACTGAGTTTTAGACAAGTAATTCCACAACACAATGATTCAGCAAAAAAACAAGAAAAATAATTCAATTTTCTAAATTGGGGAACAATACCGAATCCTTTACAGCTGTGCGCTGATAGATATTGAAGTAGCCAAAAGTATTTACTGTCACTAATCATCAGGAAAATGAAAATTAACATGACAATGAGATACCATTAGATACACTTCAGAAAAATCTAAGATGTAAAGGAAAGAAAACATCAAATATTGGCAAGTTTGAGGGACCACCAGAAAGTTCATATATTGTTAATGAGAATTTGAAATGGTGCAAAAACTTTAGGAAACAATCAGGCAGATCCGTTACAAAACTAAACAGATGCTCATCCCAAGTACTAGAAATTCTACGCATAGATATTTACTTGTGAAAAATGAAAACATGTGAGCCATCAGAAAGACTCATTTAAGACTATTCATATCAGTCATATTGCTAAATGCTAAACTGAGAATGAGCTGAAGATTTCACCAAAAGAACAATGTAGCAACACTGGGGTGTGTTCATGGAACAGGATTCTGCCCAAAAATAAAAATCACAACAACAGTCTGTTTTTTAAAATGCCAGTAAAAAAACAAAAACTCTTATAGAAATGAACTGGAAAATATGTAAGTTCTCTGAATGACCTTAAAGTCTACAATAGAAACAGTAATGTATGACACAAAGATTCAAACAGTAATTGTCTCTGCTTTGGTAAAAGACTTCTCATTGGGGATAAAGTTGGATTTACTAACATTCTATACCAAGAAAAAGGTTTTGGTTGCACAGGTATATAAACTTTTCAGTAAATTATCAACTAATATGCAAGATTTATACATTTTTCCTTATAAAGAATTTATCTTAACAAGAAATTCCACATATTTCAAATCTTAATTTATGATACATGTAAATGTTTAGGAGTGAAAATATTGCTGTCTACATTTAACTGTGAAGTCCATTAAAAAAACTAAGACCAATTGATTGATAGAGGAATAAACTGATGGGTAAATAGGTGAAAAATAAACCCAACAAAAACAATAGAGTCCAGGCACAGGCAAAAGAGACACTGAATATGCTGACTAGTGTAAGTAGAAGGCTTTTATATTCTGCTTAATACTTGGTTAAAATCAGCATCTTTGTGAACATTTAATTTAGAAGGAAATGCTTTCTTGTCTCAAAGGACTCTGTCTTAAAATTGAGGGGACAGAAACAAATGTAGAAATTGCAAGGCCAGGGAATGCGCAGAGAGCTGGGCAAGGGGTTGCCCCCAAGCAGGTGGGTCAGCTCTTCCTCTAAGTGCAGAAGGCAGGAAGGCACAGTGAAGAGCCATAGGCTTTGCATCTCGGAATCCAAGTCTCAATTTGCGTTTTCCCCCTCCTTAGCTTTATTCCCTACAAACAGTACTGAAACTCTCTGAGCCTTGATTTCATCATTTACAAAATAGACAAATTATTGGAATATAATTCTGAAAATCCTTCTGAGAAAATAACAGGATAATGAGTTGCAATGATTTCTCTCCATTGTCTCTGTCTCTCTGTGTCTCTCTGTCTGTCTCTCTCTCGTCCCTGTCACACACACACACACACACACAAATACATAAAAACTAGATAAAAAAGAGAAGATAAATTTGATGAAGCTGAAAGAAAACTTTCTTGTCAGCAAAGGTTTAATGATAAAACAGGAAGCTAGAAAGAAATCATCAAACCACAAAACTGGTTTTTACTCCAGTCCAGTTCTTTCTCCTTTATTTCTTTCTCTCCATGGATCACACCAGTCTTCCCTGCCCCCACCATGCAGAACCAGTGACAGCAATGATTATTCCTAAGCACAAGTCTGAATGAAAAGCCACATTATGAAATTTTTTTTCACTTTCCCTGCAAATCTTCTCACAACCTTCTCATAAATAAATGGGGCTACAGTCAAGGAAACTGGACTAAATCCCTCCCTTACTACTTGGACTGTTCCCAAATCATTCATCACGGACACAAGTGGATCTGAGCTTCTTTTTCACATATATCTTAAGGAGGTCTGGCTGGGTTAAGAGAAAAAGACAAAGTACACTACACTCAAATACACAGGGTATTTTTGCCAATCTACTGCTTTAAAAATACGTAAAACATACTTTTGTCAATAAATCTTCTAGGTGCTTTGCACCAGAAGTGCTGAAAATTTTTTAGGTAGTTCCAAATGGCATTGTAGAGTTCTTAGCAGAATAACGTTGTGACAAGTGGAGATCGGAGTTTCTGTCTCTAGATTCTAAAGTCAATGACCTCTGAGAATTGCTAATGGTTTTCACTGGACTACAATTCACTGGCTCTCCCAACATGAGTTCTATCTATTTCAACTTGGACTGTCATTCCTGGCATAGGAGGACAACTGTGTGTTGAGGCTCCGGGCCAGAGCAAAGACAAAACTATCCCTGTCCGTGGAAATTTATGCACAGTGTGTATGTACAGTACTAGGGAAATATATGAATTATAAGAGTAACAAAATCCAAGATAGATTACTCTGCACAATTGCTCTTAATTCTGTGTAGAATTCCATGATGTATTTTAGAGTTTTGAAATGAATTGGAGGACATTGAGCACAGAACAAGAAGAAAAAAATAAAGAGAAAAACAATTGAAGAATAAAGCTGAAGCTAAACAGACCAACTTCCACAGAGCGAATTGCTCTTAAAAGTGTTTTCTTTTTGTCTACCGAGAAAGTCTTTCCTTGAAGTTTAAATATTTGATTCAGAAAGCATAAAATTACTTGGGGCATGGGAGTTGAAAGCCACTATGGCTTATCTTTTTCTCGCCCTTAGCCTTGAAAAATTTGTCCAGTTGTGGTTGGGAAAAGAAGACATTAAGTGAAAAGTACACTTTATAACTTGCTTAATTAAAGATGATCAAAGGTGCCCTTAGAGAATTTTAATAAGCATTTTCCTAGATGTATGGCATAGTCTATATGAGAAAATAGCCATTGGCTCAGGGTCCCTATTGATTCAATAGTTCCTTTCCCTATGGACGACCAGAATTTTCCATTCTTTGAAACCTCATGTTTTACTACACAGATGAGACACACCTGTTTCTGATATATAACCACTTTCAATTCTTGTTAACTGTGAAAAATGCATGAAATGGAAAAAAATCTGTGCTCCCCATTCCGGTGTAAAATATAATTTGGAACTTCACAATGTTGATCAATAGAAACACAGTGAGCACCATTAAATGCAAGCAAGGGCACCATAGGATCCAATAAATCTGAAAATGATTATGTAGGACTCACTCTGGCTCTGATCTTTGCAGACTGTGTAACGCGGGCCATGGAAGCAAACAAGCAAGCAAACAACCAAACAAAAATGATAGCCAGCAGAAAAGGAAGGCAGGGTGCTGGGAGGGAGCTGACTTTAAATAGGATCATCAGGGAGAATGGCAGTGGGAGAAACGTGGAAAAGAAATTAGGAAACTACAGGTGCGAGCAGTATAGGTCTTTGGAGGAAAATCTTTCTTCACAGAGGTAGCAACAAAGGCCTTGAGATAGAGACTCCTGGACACTATTGAAAGGAAAACACTAATAGCATAAATGGATGCCCGAGGCACAAAGTGGCAACAGACGAGTAAAGAGACCTTGTAAGCCATTAAAAGGACTCTGGTGGGCTTGGTTTGGTCTTGCCTTGTTTCGTTCTATTTTGCCACGAAGGACAGCAAGGCTTTTTCAGGGGTTGAAAAAGGGAGGGTGATGTCTGATTTGTGCTTTAACATAAGGCCAAAACCAGCATGGTTGCTCTGTTCAAAATACACTATGAAGTATGAGGGCAGAAACAGAGCAGAGGGCAGAAAACCAGTAAATACCATAGAAAAGAGAGGATTGTGGCTTGGACTAGTGTGTCATAATGTGCAATGCAGAAAAGTGGTCAGATTTTAGATATATTCTGAAAAATAGGACCAGAAGAATCTGTTAAAAGAGTAAATATACAATATAAGCAAAAAAAAATAACTATTTCCTGATAAATGTAAATATAAAAGTATCTCTATTTACTAAGGTGATAAACTAAGTCCTGTGGGAGGAAACTGGGACCTTGGCCTCAGGTAGACACATCCACCTAAAACTGAGAGGTGAGGTCCAGCAGGACACATATATTTGGAGTACATCAGTATAAAGATAGTACCTAAGGTCTAAAACACAATGAGATCGTTGAAGATACTTGTTGAGTCCAAATACTGAGGCAGCTTCCATATTTAAGACCAGATTGATGAAGCAAAACTGAAGGGGAGAGAGAGAAATTGGCTGTGAGGAGTAAGAACACTTAGGAAAGCATGTCCTAGAAGCCAAGAGAATTAAAACACGGAGTATGGCTTGATTTAGGAACAATAAGCAAAGAAAATAAGATGACATAAATACTTTAAGTTAGCACATTAAGTGGTATATGCAAAAGGACTGTAATTCGAATACCTCAGTGGGAACTTCCTGTCTCTCGTCCCTGGTGTTTAAGCCCAGTGCTGGGTAGAAGTACCTAGTAGAAGGGGAGTGAAGAACAACTAATTAGGAAGCAACATCTTACAAAGAACAGAGAAGTGAATGTAAAAGACATTTTTGAAGAACAGCCACAGTCCTAACTTAGCCTGGGTATACGGAGTATAAAGCCAAATTTGCATTCCTCTACGGCAGGATTTCTGGGACCAAAAAAGTGTTCTGACTTTGCTGTTATTGCAGTTGGTAGGAATGGTGTCGATTTGAATACAGTGCTAAAACATATTTTTTTCAATTCCTATCCTCCAATCATTCTTATCTACCAAACAGCATGCTTCCCTCAGTGAATAGAGTAACAGGTCTATGGAGTATGTGTCTCTGTCTGTTCAGCTGTTCTTGTTCTGCACAGTTTCTGGTGAGAAGAAAAAAGGACTAACATAAATATGCAAAATTGTTCACTGCAAGTCCCTGTTGTGTGCCAATTCTGGAAGTGGGAAGAGGAGGCTGAGACAATGAAATATGAATAAAACAAAGCTTGTGTTTTGGAAAGTTATACAAACTTATTAGTTTGGACGGTCTGTCTTAGTAGTTAGAAAATAGAAACTCCATGCTGTAGACTTGGACCTCGACACAGAGTAATGAGACCTTAGCTCTGCAGAGTTCCATGGAGATAAAGAAAACTGTCATGCCTATGCTCATGTTTGAGGAACATCAGTCATCATCTCTGGGGGCTGGTCAACTTGTGCCACTGAGGAGAGAAAGAGACAGAGGAATCACAGTGATCGTAAGAGATTTTTTTCAGTAACAGGAAGGAAACATTTAATAGATTCCATTCCTCAAAATATAAACCTAGTAATTCTTTTTAAAAAGAGTTAAAATGTGACTTTTTTGTCAGGCCAATTTCAGGGATTATTTTTCCCAGCATTGTATTTCCAGTGGCATAGTGAGATAAACAGAATTAGAGGATGTGTTTTGGGTCTGAATTAAGGCACCGATTTAGCCTTGTAACCTCTTTATATCTCCTGGTTGTCCTTTGCAGGACACAGGAGTGAAATAAAGTGGGAAAGATTTGACACCTTGGGATCTACAGGCTTAATAGCTGTGTGATGCTGGGCAAGCTACAGAAGCCATGAACTCCAGTTGTTAAACTGCAAATGAGAGCAAGAGTAACCGCTCTCACACAGTGTTGCTATGAGGATTAAAATAAATCATGTATGGAAAATTTCTGGCACATAATAGTCACTCAATAAATGTTCATTTCCTTCCTTTTAACTTGAGTATTTTCAGTTCCAATATAACATCAAGACCTTGGATCCTTTATTCTGGTTAAAAACCACTTAGGAAAGAAATCATAGAGTTTTACCATTACTGGCTGGTTTACAACTTAAAAATCATTGGCACCCAGTCGGTTTTGGAGCATAAGATAATCTCTATCGTTAGGGTAAAAATATAGAACTGGCAGGAATCATATATCAAATGAACAGTGAGGAGAAAGCTAGTCTTTTTTCATGAGAGAAATTTTAAAATTGGAGAAGAAAATTAAGGTAAGGGGAGAGAGGAAAGAAATTAATTGATAAAAAGTTACAATAGCCATAAATTTTAAATGAATCAAATAGGAGAGAGATTTTGCCCTGGTGCACACCCACTGGGCTAAGTATTATGGCTGACAGGAAGTCTTTTTCCTTTCTTTCTAAATGGAAAGCAAAATTTTTCCTTTGAAAATGGCTTTATGGCAGGAATGTCAGCCCAGTGAATGATTCCATAAACTACGTAAAAGGAAATGTATACTTTCCCACTTTGACTTTTTCTATTTTTCATATTTTTCTGACTGCAGATAGCAACCTCTCCTTTCATTTGACAAATAAAGTCTAATTTTCTGTTGCTTTTAGAAAACAAAGGCTAGTTTTAAGGTTTTTTTTTATCTCAGGCCATTCATATAATTCAATATCATACAGTTAATTTTTTTAGACATAAAATGCCCCAAATACGAAGAAAATACAATCAACAGTAACTGCCCCTTGGTACCATTCATTACTCAATGTTTCGGTGTATCACACAGTGTAAAATATAAATGAAGATAAAGTGCAAGGGAAAGGGTGCAGTAATTTACTCCTGACTAGAAAGTCCGGCACTGCAGCCTTAAGTGTAGGGCTGTTAGAAGGGAAAAACCGAAACCGGAGACAACGTAGGTGTGGAAGATGAGACCATCCACAAGCAGCAACCTTTCAAATCCGTAGACACTCTTGGATTCATGAGGTGAGAATGAGCAGTGCAGAGCACTGTGAAATTCATCTGTGGTGTTTGGAGCAATTTGTTAACACACATGCTGGGCCAGCTTTCTTAGGAGATAGCATTTGTATTGTAAGTGAAAAAAAAAAACAGTATGGAAAATACCCGTATTCATTGAAATCATGATTCTCTTTTACAAAAAGATAAAAGGCAACATGAAACTCGAAAATGTCATTTGGAGAAAAAGTATGTAAATTTAGGGAAAAACCTTACCATTATCCTTTTATTCCTCAAATAACTCCCAGTGTCTTCTAAAAGATTAAAATGAATTAACTAAGATTAGACTGAAGATTAAATTAACAGTTTTAATCTTCTAAAAGATTAAATTGATTCCAATTCACTTAAATATATTTTTCTTTATTAAGCGTAGTCAAAATTTTTCAGGTTTATTTTTTTCCTCCTATACTTTTTTCCTTAAGACCATCACATTGATCAAGAATGTAATTAATAAAGAAATTACTTACAGAATCATGAAATGATATGTACCTGTCTGTTTTTGTCCTATAAAATCCAACATTGACATTATTTTGATCAAAATCAAGAGTTAAGAAATGGGAAATCTTAGTGTTTTCACTAAAAATAAGTAAGTCAAAATCTGGCAACCAGATCACAAGAATAGTAAGGTGTTTGAGATGAGAAAAGAGGAAATGATTTTACTAACACTGCTTGTCGGGGCCTACTATGTATTAGAAAACAATAAAATAATGTTCAGAAGCAAAGGGGCAGGAATTCTGAGGGAACCATATAGACTTCCGTAATTTTAGAAAGCAACTGTTTGGGTTAAAAATTACACAGGTATTGTGGTGCACATTATTAAATTAGGAGGAAGAATGGGTAGACTAGAAAGAATATGTAAGAGTTTTAGCTATATGCAACAGAATTTTTCAAACTTTAATGTCCTCACAAGTCACCTAGAAACCCATTGAAATTCAGATTTTGAATCAGTAGATCTAAAGTGGGAACCCAAGATATGTATTTCTAACCCTTCCCAGCCCGTATCAATGCTGCTGGTTCACTGAACACATTTGAAGAAGCAAAACATCAGCCCAAAAAACAAAAGGAGAGTTTGTCCTAGCAATTGCACTGAGAGAAGTATAAATATCAAATGATCCCTCTCACCAGCTGGCCCCTGCCATCCTTTTCTTGTCAATGTAACCCAAGCTAGAAAATGTAAATAAAAGGGGTTAAGATTTTCAAATAATCACAGTGTAGCATTTTATTCAGAAGAATAAATTAATTACTTGATTTAATCCCCAAAGATCCTAGAAAATAAAGACTTACTATCTCTTCTTTACACAAAAAGGAAATGTAGGCTTAGAGAAGTTAATCAAGTCAAGGCCACACATGCAGGATTTAAAACTCTGAATCTGACATATATGACACCAGTGTCTAAATATTTTGGTCAACGTTACTACAGCTATCAAGACCTCTCTAATGTATTTGTAGCTGTGTTGCAAGTAAAACTCGATTCAAAAGGTACTGTGAGGGATATAATTATATGTCAGTGTTGGGACATACTATTGTCATTATTAGCATCTAAGAAAGGAGTCATTGAGAAAAAGCTGCTCTTGGTGTTAGAGATCATAAATACTTGGTAAATAGGAACCTAAGGCAAAAAAATAATCTATTGCAAGAACCAGAGTGAATAAAATATTAAGACAAACTACTTCCTACATTCACCTCTGTAGACGAAAGGAAAGACATATAAACTCCAGGTAAGGACACGTTGGCGTCTCCACAACCTTAGACATATGGGATAATCCTTAAAACTCCATGTCTGAAAAAATAGTTCTTAAGCTTTAGAATTCCTAAAGGACTTTTACTATTGAAGTGTACCCTATTAAATATTTTATGCATTCTGTTATTTTTAAAAGGTGCAATCCTTCCTAAGGAGTAGCGACCCTAGGGTCTTTGAATTGGTCTAGACCAGAATTAAGTAGAAGACATCATCTTCATTAGAAGCATGTTTTCTTATTTCATACTGTTTGAAATACTTCCTCCTCTTAAACAGCATCACCATTCCTTCAGCACCTGTTGTGCATTTCTGACAGATGAGGATATTTCTTTGGCTTTATTATTCAAGATGAACTTCCCAAGAGTTGTCATTTTTGAAAGCACCTGCCAAATGTCAGATATTTTAATAGCTGAAATGCCTGTGTCATATGCTGCAGATGCTACAGCTGCCAGCTTCCCCAATACCGTCCGAAGGACTGGATATATTAAGGGTGATACATTCATTCCTTCACATATATACGTGTGGTGATATGCCCATGCTGAGCCTGTATCCCAACAGTAATTTAATACTTTATATTTCAACTTCTTGAAGAATAGATATGCTGAATTGCATTTGCTGATTTCCTGGCAGTTGTTTATGTGCATGGCACTAACGCAAATGTTAAAAAGGATTTAAATTATGTTTATAGCTACAAGATAAAATCTTTCTGATTTGCTAAGTTCTTAACTTTTCCCTTCTAAAGATATTTTCTAAAGATGTTTTTCCCTTTTTTGTTAGGTCTTCTATCCAAATAAAAAGGAATACTTACAAGATACAATATTCAGTAGTGATCTGAGATTAGATAAATAGCCAGAATGACACTACTTGCCCTGGGTCCTGGACAGTTGACCTAGCAGCCTCCCTGGACCTTGAAAGGGCTGGAAGAAATAAGCCAAAGGTAGGCTTACTCTTAGAAATACAAGGTGTGTCGCAGTGGATCTGCCTCACCTTGTGATTTTTGCTTTATAAAAATTCCTGGAAAAGGCAGGATCATTGGCACCACATTCAGGACCCCTTCTGTCTCTCTCTTGGACAGAAGTTTTCTTTCTCACAATAAATATATCCTACTATTTAAAAAAAAAACAGAAGAAATAGGAAGTATGATAAAAAATACACAATGAACATTTACTTTTTTTTTTTTTTTTGTCTTTTTGAGACAGAGTCTCATTTTGCAGTTTAGGCTGGCCTTGCATTCACTTTGTAGCCCAGGCTGGTCTCCAACTCACAACGATCCTCCTGCCTCAGCCTCTCAAGTGCTGGGATTACAAGCGTGAGCCACCATGTCTAGCTCAACATTTTTTAAACAATTTATAACAGTAGAACACACCTTGCCACTAGTACCCTAAAACACCTTTGCAAAGAGGACCTCCAAAGCAGCTTTGGAAAGTCACAAGAATGATAATATAAGTGTGCTCAGGGCCAGGAGTATTTGTCAAAGGGACTAATGGCAATGTATCTTTTATTGTAATAAATTTTGTTTTAATCATTCATCATAGTTTTCAATCACCCCGTAGATGAAAGATGGAACCTGACAAAGAAGGGTTCTTACTTGGATTCTGTGGAAGGTATCCATCGAGGATAAAGAAGTGTCCTTTTTCCATAAGTTTTCGGCTCTTTTCCACCAATATTTTCAGATCTTACCAGAAGAGTGGGATGGAGGGGCCAAGGATAAAGTTTCTGGAATCCTAGCATGTGGCAACTGCCAGGAAACACTGGGCAGTGGAGATACGTCTTGCTTTCACTAGTTTCCTATGTTCCCTAGAAAAGGCAAAGCCCTCAGAATTTTACCCAGCTCTCAGGCATCCCGTATGGTCAGTATACTTTCCTCATATGCTCACTTGAGTACCTGGTTAGTAGAACATTAACGTCCCCTTCTTGACAGATTGCAAAATCTCATCTGAAACATTCCTGCAAGCCCCAGTGAAGCTGATCTCTCCAGCAACGTCATGCCATGCGTGTGCTGTGCCAGTCCCCCCAGTTACCTGTGTGTTTCTCTCTCTCTCTCCCTCTGGCTCTCCTTCTTCCTCTGTTTCTACCTCTAGCGGTGCTGTGTGCATGAGCACTCCAAACTCAAGCTGTTCATAAAGAATGAATTACTTAGAAGACCCATGACTCTAGTTCATTAGCAGCAAGTTTTCATAGATCTAACGTTCAAGAACTTTCTTCGTTATGCGTATACCAATCCCCATAAGGAATGTAATCACATACTACAAATTTGCATTAATAAAAAAATAAAATTTAAAGAAATGAAATAAAATAAAAAGGGAAAAAAGTCCATGAAAATTAAGTATAGAATTAAACACTGCTCTTTATAGTTTAGTACTGAGTACAATAAAAATCTTTACTAATTAATAAAAAAAAGGAACTTTCTGATTGTACACTAGAATGAAATGAGGGAACTTTTTGCATATGGAGAAATTCCAATAGCAGCATTGTTCATAAACAAGTCTGCTAATTTCTGCACAGAAAATGCTTCATAGCTCCTGGGATGAGAAATCTTGCTGCAGAGTCACAGTGAAACTGGATTTTCCACATCTTGAGTTATGTAAGGTGCCTCAGTAAACAAACTGCTTTGAAATGGACGGGGTCAGTCACAGCCACTTTTCTCAGAGCTTTTGGGCATTTGTCACTTAATTCTAACTGATGCCACTGATGACATAAAACCATGAGCTCTATTCACATGAAATCAGAAGGCATTTTCAGGAACACTCAGGGTTAGCTTCTTTCACCCAACAAAAGAACATAGCATTTGCAGCTAAATCCACTTTGCCCCCAAGGGCTGCAAACCTACTACCATGCTGGTAGCAATACTGAGCAAGTAACTAGGGAAACTAAGTTAGGTCAGAGCTGGTGGATTTCCACATATTTAGGAAGAACAGGTAGGAGGCATGGTTGGAACTCTTTCCCTTGGGGACTATGCCTTTCTAATCCGAGATAATTCCGCACACAGTCGCCACCAAAGTTTAAAAGGCGTTCACAGACCTATTTAAATCCAGAATAATTAGGAGCTCTGACGCCTACCATTATATTGTTTGATGAGCATTTCCGGAAGAATGAAATGTCTGTTTTGGCTTTTGTAGTGTGAGTAACACATGTCAAAAAGTAGGACAGGAAGCTTATTTTTCTACAGATAGCAGAAAAGGGCTCTCCTCGTTAAGAAAGTATGGCAGGCTGCTTTTGTCTGTCTTTTTCCTTTGTGATTTGCAAGTCCTTCCAGATAAACCTTTGTGGTATACAACTTGGTTTTGACATCCTGGCTTTATGCCTCTAACTGTTTATAAGTCATGCAAGGAAGTCATCTATCTTGACCAATATGGCTGAGACATATTTTCCATGTTAATTACACATGTTTGGTCTGACAGTGCAGTGATACCATTTTATTTGTTTAAAACAACAGAAGAGATGGTTCTTTAACTCAACAAACGTAGGTAAAAATTCTTCCCGGAGTAAATGTAACAAGTCTGGAAATTATAAAGTTGCAGACACTGATAGCTAAAACCCCAGAGACCAGGAGGCTGATATTTCGCAAGTATGCCATATTTAAATTAAAAGCATGTTGGAAAAAGTATAACATAATTATCGTGAAAATTATAATTGTAATAATATATGTGTTAGATACTCCAATGAGATTGGCACCCTAAAAATAATCACCAGTTTCAAAGGAAGCAGAGGCAGTTTTTCTTTTGACTCAATGGAAATGTTCAAATTTGGGCTGTGTTTTTTGAGCAGAACCTCAACACATTTTTACACTTGCCAGACACTAGCAGTTAACCCTGTAATGGCCAACTGCTAGTTATTATCCTACATTTGGTTCACAGCTGCATGGTTGTGCTCTTTATTGTCATTGCAGCCCCTCTATGCATTAGCTGCCTGGTGACCGCTCACATGCAGAGGGGCCTTTAGTTAACTAAATCCCCATCAGGATCACAGCTGTTGTAAAATATGCAGTGACAAAAATATCCATGTGCAACACATTGGAGATAAATCCGTGAGCCAATTTAAGCAAAACTTGAAAAGCAAAGGAAGGGACTAGTTAGATTTCCTGGCTTCTGTATATTTCAAACTACATTTCCTTTATTTTTAGGAATACCCTTAATAAAATTCCAGCATTCTCTGCTTCTTGCATTGGACCATGGGAGCTCAATTTCAAAGTGATAGGCACAGTTCCGCGAAAATATACTTTTGTACCTTTCTTCACTCAGTAATAAGAGAATGGATGTCTTTGCCAATAATTAAATAAAATTCTCATTTTGGCATAACACGAGAGTCATCATTGGGTGTTTACTCAACCATGCCTCTAACTTAAATACCAGCCCTTGTCTCTGTTTCTCTCAGCCAGGGGCCTTAGTTCAGTGTTTAGAAATGTATAAGTGCATCACACCACAGCCATTTGCAGGAGCCAAACTGCCACTTCTGGGTCAACTCAAAGATGTCACTGGAGGTGCCCTGCAGGTATTTATGGCTGGGCTTACAATGGCAGACGTGTGTCTTGTGACCCTAATAGAATGTGTTTCTTCTTACTACCTGAAAACATTTAAAAAGAGGAAGAAAATGAAATCAAATGCTCTATACTAAAAACACAGGTGGCAGAGATGCTTTTCTCCCCTTTTGTCACTTTGTCAGGGTCTAAAGTCAAATGGGAGATGTGATCTGAAACTCATTTAGCTCTAACCAAAGTTCAAGTCACCCGACAGGGAGGTTATCATGCAGTGCTCACTATAGAAACAGATTCAATGCAAGATATACACAAATATAAGAATTTACAAGATTGGCTTACAATGACCACCCACATAGTCAGGTGTGGAAGAGGGCAGAGGGTCAGTTGCAATCTCAAGGATCTGGTCGAACACCTGGAGCTCACTGCAGTGTCCTGTGTGAGTCTGAATCAGGAGGCTGAAGAGCCTATGCTGGAAACTGAAAGATGAAATCCAATGTGAAGCAGACGGGAGCCCCTCCAAAGGAACAGAAGTGAGACCTCCTTCTTTGTTTCCTTTTATGCCACTTGGGCCATAAGCCACGTTAGGGTGGGTCTTGTGTCTTCAGTAAAATCTTCCTGCCACATTCAAAACTGTGTTGATTGAATTCAGTTGGGGTTTCTTACTTAAGATGACACAATCAGTTAACTATCATGAGGAAGATTATTTCTGGTTCTAAGTGACCTAAAATTCAGTTTTTACCTGCTTGTGCGGATTGATCAGAATCCCTAACCCAGACAGATTCTTTTCTTTCCGCTAAGTTACTGGGTCCACAGTGAATGACCTAGACTTTTCTCTTACATTAATTAATTTAAACATCCCATGTGTACTTACTGTGTGCCAGGCACTAGAGATAAGGTTTAGTGAATCCCTGACACTGACTGCAACAAACCTACTGGTTAGAGGAAAATAGCCAGCCGCTAGCTGTTTGCCGCTGTTTTGCTGATTTAGTCTGGAGAACACTCCTAAGGTGTATATTCACTAATGTGCATGAAAAACATGCATTGGTGCTGAGAAGTTAAAGTATCAGGTAGATATTTGGACTACAATCAATGTGTTATGTGAATGACTTCAAAAGTACACATCATTCTTATGTACAAGAAATGTGAAATTAAGTTGGAGGGCACAGTATTTTAACAAGTATTTAAAAATACAACACAATATTCTCCTTTACCTTGCAATTAAATTGTTTGAGTCCTTTATGTATTGTGAACACTAACCCCTAATCAGTGTTGTATTTCACTCCATTGCCAGTTTCTGTGGCCATGCAGAAGCCTTTTCATGTCATGTAGTCCCATTTGTTATTCTGCTTTCATTTCATGTGTTTTGAAGATCACATCCAAATAGACTTTGCCTAGATCCATGTCATGGAGAGGTTTACGTTTTCTTCTAGTAGTTTCACAGCTTTGATTTTATAGTTGAGAATTCAATTCATTTTGAGTATATCTTTTTAATGAAGGAGATGAGTCTACTTTCATTCTTTCTGTTTGTTCATCATCATTTGTTAAAGAGACTTTTCCTATTATTTGTTTCTGGCAATCTTACTGAAAATCACTTGGCTGTAAGTTCAATGGCTAGTTCACTGTTGTTGACCCTATGGGGAAATTTGATTTAGTTCATAATCAATTTTGTTTGTAACTAGAACTGTAGAATGGATTGCATTCGTGAACCAAGGTGCTAGTGTATGTTAACTTATTTCTGGGTTCCATACTTTTTTCCACTTATTTATGTATCTTTCTTGATGCCAGTGCCTGCTGTTTTCATTACTGTGGCTTAGTGGTATATTTTGAAGCAGAAAATATGCACACAGTGAACCCCAGCTGCCTGCATTCAGTCTCCTGCCCGAGGTGATTTCCAGTACACAGGGAAGATTTGGGACATGGCTCTGAGCTGGAAAGACCCCGCCTAGCCTCCCAAATCATTGAGACCACACTGGAGGTCACTGTAGTCCTAACTGGGTCATGCCCAGTGACCCCCAGGCACGGACAGCAGCCTGTATCCTCTTGCACAAGCTGAAAGTGGATGAGGTGGTTTCCAGTACACAGGGAAGCCTTGGAACATCACTCAGTGCCTGGAAATATAGGAAAATGACAAAGCAAAATAGCAAAATGAAATATCAAACTGCCAGCCCATCGCAAACAAGCCTAGGAGACATGAACATAGAAGAAAATGGAAGCCACACACCTGAAATACCTGAAATGATAGCAATGTAAGTAAAGAAACAACTCCAATCAGAAATAATCTTCCAGGTAAAAGAAGAAACAATAAATGCAATGAAAGAAATGCTGAACACATCTAAAGAAGACATAGTTAAAAAATTAGAGGACCAGTGCAAAAAGATGGAAACCTGGAATGAACAATATAAGAAACAAACAGAATCCATGAAGCAGATTCAAAGAGATATACAGGAAATCAAAAAGTCCATCAAAAATGGGGAAAACCACCTCAATGAAAGTAAATATAGACTTTCTGACCTTGACAAGATTGCAGCTAGTGAACATGAAAGGAAAGATCTTTTAAAAATAACAAGGAATCAGGAACTAACAATTCAACAGCTGCAAGACGATGCAAAGAAGAACAACATAAGACTGATAGGTAGCAATGAAAAAAGAAGGTGACAACACAAATAATATCAAAAGGCTATTTACAGAAGTATTAACTGAAAAATTCCCAAACATGAGAATGGAAACTGATCAGTGAAGCATATAGAACTCCAAATAGCCATAACCAAAATAAAACTACACCCAGACATATAATAATCAACATCCCAGAAATCCAACATAAAAACAGAATATTAAAATTCAGCTGCTAAAGAGAGAAAAAAACAGAATCACCTATAAAGGAAAGCCTATCAGAATCACAGCAGACTTCGCAACACAAACAGTGAAATCAAAAAGAGCATGGAGTGAAGTATTTCAGATCCTAAAAGAAAACAACTTCCAACCCAGATTGATGTACCCTGCAAAACTGTCCTTCCAGATGGATGGAGAAATAAGATATTTCCATGACAAAGAACAGCTGAAGAACTTCATGACCACCAAACCAACCCTGCAAAGAATACTGAAAGTCATTCTAAATAGACATAGAAAAAAACACTAAGCAAGGCAAACAATTAAACAGAGTGGAAAGGTAAACAATCAACAGCAGAAAGATAACATGTCAAAAGTAAACCACTATATAGCAGTTATAACCATTAATGTAAATGGCCTCAATTCACCAATTAAATGAAACAGACTGGCAGAATGGATCAAGAAACAACATCCAACCATATGCTGTAAGCAAGAAACCATCTAACCCAAAAGGAAATTCATAGACTGAAAGACAAGGGAAGGAAAATGAGACTTCATGCAAAAGAACCCCCCCAAAAAAAAAAGCAGGGATAGCTATTCTGCTTGCAGACAATGTGGTCTTCGAGAATTATCAAATTCTGTTTGCAGACAATGTGGACTTCAAGAATTATCAAAAGAAATAAAGAAGGTCACTGCATACTAGTTAAGGGAAAACTCCAAGAGGAAGAGATAAAATCTTAAATATCTATGCACCAAATTCAGGAGCACCTAGCTATACAAAACAAATATTAACAGAAATCAAATAAGGATTAACATAATTATAACAGGACACCTTAACATGCCATTGATACAAAGGGACAGATGAACTAGACAGAAAATCAGCAAAGAAATAACAGAATTGAATCATACTTGTGTACAAATGGACTTGGTGGACGTATACAGAGTGTTCCACCCAACAATATCAGAATATACATTCTTCTAGGCAGCACATGGGATGTTCTCTAAAATAGACCATATTCTAGCCCACATAATATGCTTAAGTAAACGCAAAAGAATTGAAACTATCTCATGCATGGTATCACACCATAGCGCCATGAAACCACAAATTAAAGACAAAAGAAACTACAAAAATCCCACAAATACATGGAAAATGAATAATACACTCCTGAGCAATCAGTAGGTCACAGAGGAAATTAACGAAGAAATTAAAGAACACCTACAAGCAAATGAAAATACAAATAAACAGGAACATGTGGGATGCAATGAAAGCAGTCCTCAGAGGAAAATTTACTGCGGTGAATTCCCACATCGGGAAAACATAACAAACACAAGTAAACAACCTGATGCTACACCTCAAACATCTAGAAAAAGAAGAGCAATTCAACCCTAAAGCCAAAAGAAGGGAAGAAATTATAAAGATTAGAGTAGAAATCAATGCAATAGAGACTAAGAAAACAATACAAAGAATCAATGAATCAAAGAGTTGGTTCTTTGAAGGAATAAATAAGATTGATAAGCCCCTATCCAACCTTATTTTAAAAAAGAAAGAAAAAACTCAAATTCATGCCGTAAGGAATGAAAATGTAGACATCACTACAGAACCTGTGGAAATACAGAAGATCATAAATACCTATTTCAAAAATCTCTACTCTCATAGGCTTGATAACACAGAAGAAATAAACAGATTCCTAGAAATATATGAATTACCAAAGCTGGGTCAAGAAGATGTAAAACTGCTCAATAACCCAATTTCAATTAATGAAACTGAAAATGTAATTAAATCCTTACAAACAAAGAAAAGCCCAGGGCCAGATGGATTCACTTGTGGAATTCTACAAGAAATTCAAAGAAGACTTCATGCCGACACTCCTCAAACTCTTCAACGAAATTGAGAGGGAAGCAACTCTCCCTAACTCATTCCTGAATGCAAATATTACTCTAATACCAAAACCTGAGAAAGACCCAACCAAAAAGAGAACTACAGGCCAATCTCCCTAATGAACATAGATGCAAAAATTCTCAATAAAATATTGGCAAACAGAATGCAGCAAATCATCAAGATTATACACCATGACCAAGTGAGATTCATCCCAGGAATGCAGGGATGGTTCAACATATGTAAATCAATAAATGTAATCCAGCATATCAATACAGCCAAAAATAAAGAATCACATGATCATTTCTATAGATACATAAAAAGCTTTTGATAAGTTCCAACACTTATTCATGGTAAGAATCTTACAGAAAATTGGAATCGATAGTCTTTACCTCACTATGATAAAAGCCATCTATGACAACCCAATAGCCAGCATCATATTAAAGGGCCAAGAACTGAAAACCTTTACCCTAAAATCAGAAACAAGACAAGAATGTCCATTATCACCACTCCTATTCAACATACTACTGGAAAAACTAGCCAGAGTAATTAGAAAGAGAGAGAAAAAAAGGAGTAAGGATAGGACAAGAAGAAGTTAAACTATCATTATTTGCAGATGACATGATACTCTACATAGAAGATCCCCAAAAGTCCATTGAAAGACTTCTAGGTACAAGAAATACATTCAGTAAGGTAAGTGGATACAAAGTCAACACTCAAAAATCAATAGCATTCTTATACACAAACAGCAAAATCACTGAGAGAAAAATAAGAGAAGCCACACCCTTCACAATAGCATCAAAATAAATGAAATACTTAGGAATCAATCTAACAAAAGAAGCAAAAGATCTATTCAGGAAAAATTATAATGCCATGGAAAAAGAAATCAAAGAGGACCTCAGAAAATGGAAAGGCATCACTTCTTCATGGACAGGAAGAACAAATATTGTGAAAATGGCCATTCTCCCAAAACTGTTATACAGATTTAATGCAATTCCAATCAAAATACCACTAGCATACCTCACAGATCTAGAGGAAATCCTTCCTAAAATTCATCTGGTACCAGAAGAGACCTAGAATAGCCAAGGCAATTCTAAGCAACAAAGGCAAGGCAGGAGGCATCAGAATCCCTGACTTGAAGTTATACTATAAAACTACTCTAATAAAATCAGCATGGTACCAGAATGAAAACAGATCTGAAGATCAATGTAATAGATTAGAAGATACAACTACAACTACACACACACTCAGCCACCTTATCTTCGATAAAGGTATCAAACATGGCCACTAGAAGAAAGACAGTCTCTTCAATAAATGGTGCTGGAAAAATTGGCTCTCCATATGCCAAAAACTAAAACTAGACCCATGTGTATCACCATGTACTAAACTAAAGCCTAAATGGATCAAAGATCTAAATATTAAAACAGAAACACTAAATCTGTTAGAAGACAAAGTAGGTAGAAATCTTGAAGACATAGGGATAGGTAGAGAATTCATGAACAAAAATCAAATCATCCAGGAAATATTTCCTGGATCCTGAATCAATAACTGAGATCACATCCTATTAAAGAGTTTTTGCATGTCAAAAGAAATCTCCAGCACAGAGAAAAGAAAACCTACAAATTGGGACAAAATCTTAGTCAACTGTCCCTCAGACAAAGGATTCCGTCTAGAACATATAAAGAATTTTAAAAAATCAGACCCCCAAAATTCAAAAACCCAATCCAAAAATGGGCATCTGAGATGAATACACAGTTCTCAGATAAAGACATCCAAAGACAAATAAATACATGAAAAAATGTTCAGCATCATTAGTCATTAGAGAAATACAAATTATAACCACACTGAGATTCCATCTCACTCCAGAAAGAATGGCCAGAATAAAGGAAACTACCAACGACAAATGCTGGAGAGGCTGTGGGCAGAAAAAGGAACTCTTCTGCACTGTTGGTGGGAGTGTAGACTGGTGCAACCACTGTGAAGGTCAGTCTGGAGGTTTCTCAAAACACTGGAATTGGAAGTCCCATTTGACCCAGCCATTTCATTTCTGGGCATATTCCCATAAGATTTGAAAACATCATATCACAATGATTGATATATGTGATATATGTGATATATGTTTATAGCAGCACAATTTGTAATAGGCAGACCTTGGAAACAACCTAGATGCCCATCAACTGAGGAATGGATAAAAAAGATGTGTTATTTTTATACAACAGAGTACTACTGAGCTATAAAGAATGATCATATTGAGATATTTATAAATAAATGACTGCAACTTGAGACCATACTCATAAGTGAAATAAATCACACTCACATGTGTAAATACCATATAGTCTCCCTAGTGTAAGAAATGGTAAGAGTAGAAAAGATTCAAAGTCCTCAAAAAATACAGCGAAAGGATAAGAATCTGCTCAAAAGGGGAAAAAATAATATCTCAGGGAAAAGGAAGAAAAAGAAAAATGAAGGGAAAAGAAAAAAATATCTAAAACTGTATAATCACACTTCGTATAGCTAAGATAATTGTGCTACAAATTTCTTAAGTTCTTGGAACAAAAAAGCTAACATTCATAGGATTGGAACAATTTTGCAAGCTAGTGTCTGGTGATCTGAGGAACTCTTGAAGAACTTTTTGTAAAATAACAACCCTAGTTATGCTCCTACCACCTTGTTTTGAAGGCCTATATCGTCATTGTTTGGGGCTCTTTGCTATTGTTATTTATTTGTCTTTTTTGTTTCATGTTTTTCTAATAATTTGTTTTGGTTTGTTTTTCCTTGTAACACAGAAAGGTTAGGTATACATGTAGAGGCTTACACATACATATAACTTTCCCTAAACATTTTATGAGAATCAATTATATTATGTGTGATGAAATGAACAGTTACTTTGAAGAAAAACAGACATGGTATCCATTGCTGATTCCGTTTCATCATGCTATGAAATCCAATAATGCTATTATTGTTTGTTCAGAGTGGTTTTAGTCTGTTTTGTATTGTTTAATTTCAACATACATGAAGGCATGGACAGCTATTTTGAAAAGAACAAGAGATATTATGGCAGCCATCGTTGATTTCCCTATTGTCTGGTTTTGAAGGCCTGTAATGCCTTCATCACTCTGTTCTGATAAGCTTAATACTATTTTGTTTTGTATGAATTCATTGTGTCTAAAGATACGGACAACTATTTAGAAGAAAAAAAGAGACATTATGGTAGCCATGATAGATATCCTATTATCTTGCTTTGAAATCTGTGTCACTTTGTTTTCTTCTGATCTACTTTGATCTGTTTTGTTATGTTTAGTTTCATCCTCTTTAAAATTAAATACATATTATATATATATATATACATATTTGCTAATATAAGTATACTACTAATTTCTTTTAGTTCATTGAAAAGAATAATTTGTACTTATGTGATCAATTTTGTGTGAATATATCTTGCAATCTGAGCAACTAATTTGATATAACAATAGACAATATATTACCTATTGTTAATTTCCCATTGTCTTGTTTTGAAATTCTGTATCGTTTCTACTGTTTTATCCTCTTTAAAATAAAATCTTAAGAACCAATGCTTTGTTCCCTCATCCATGGTCCTTGCCTGCCCAGCCTCTTGCCTGGCACATCTAGCCACAGTCCCTCCCCATTTTCCTCAGCACAAATGTGATCATTAAATACCAAGGTTCTGGCTGCCTTGTGGCCTTGTGCTCCCATGAGCAACCGGGCACCCCAGTTCCCCACTGCACAGCCATTTTGTCTCTTGCTCTTTCTTTTTGCCAAGTGCCTTAACACCTGGCAGCATATGGGGGCACACTGAGGGGACCCCTACTAGTTCTCCTCTTTCTTTTGTCTCCTCCTATTTTCTAAATATTTTGAAATGAACATTTGTGTTAAGATTAAAATAACAAGTTATTTGTAAAGGTGAAAATCTTTACTATTCTAATGGTGTAATATTACATTCAGAAAAAGCAAAATACATTTGATTTTATCCAAACTGAATTTTTTTTCCAAACTGAATTTTTAAAACATCAAGAATTGATGTTTATGTTACAATCATGCATAAACCTAGATGGATAATGCTAATTATTTTAGCAATAAATTATAAAAGAATTGCTACTGCTCTACTGTACAAAGTTAAAAGCTTTTGTATCACTTAAATTGCATAAAGTTGATATCCAAAATGATTTTAAAAGCACTTTATATAATAACTCTACTGCATATTTCATTATATTCTACTTCATTGGAAATTTGGTTACCTACATAATAATGTTGCTAACTATGAAAGGTAATTAATTGAAAACTCCCTTTTTAACAATGCTGAAAATTAGAAAGAGACTGAGTGTGTTTTCCTCACTGTTCGTTCAACTGTGCCATCCTAACCTGCCACAAATATAACTGTGCTAATAATTAAATTCATCAAAATCTAATTTTGGAAAAGGAAAGGACCTATTCGAGAATGCCTTACAGAAATCAGAAGGCCTATGTCCTTAGCTGTTCCTTGTTTTCTGCTTTGCATTAATTACATCAAACTGACAAAAACTCACATTTATAATTAATCCATTAAGACAATATCAAAGTTTAGACAGAACATTAATCAACTAAATTTTAATATATACATAATCATGTAAACCAATAAATCATGCAAGGAGCTGTATCTTTTTTTAAAAAAATCATAATCATCTAGACTAAAATTAACTGCACCTTTTCTACCTCTTTCCCTATATACTTTACATTCGGAAATTAACTATAAACAGTGAATAAATCTGAGATCGTTGTCATAGATAATATAAACAACAATTATTCACGCTATACACCAAGTAACACATGACAGGTTCGTTGACCTCTTACGTACATAATAATCAAAGCAATGAGAGTTCAATGCGTGAAACTTCACCCATGCATCAGGACTATTTTTCATTCCTTTTGTGACATTCCATAAGTAATTGTTCTATTTTTCAACTATAATTCTTAAACTTTCATTAAACAGTTTAGTTATTTGTGACTACAACACTCCGAAATAGGAGCTATGTGAAATAAACATGTGAAAAATTCTAGATAACACCTACTTGTATTCCATACAATGAGGTTAATTATTGTGAACAAATCTGTGCATTCTGAAGAGTCCATGCGTATAAAGAGGAAGGAGCGTGAAGCCGCCTTTCCCTGTGGCCTTAAGCTCCCCTACTCCCTTGAGTACCATGAAGCTTTGAGCCGCTGGAGAAGAGGCTGAGTCCTGAGTCCTCTCTCTACTCCATCCATGTCATATACCAACGTGGAAACTTCCCCACTACAAAGTGTCCTTCCTCTTCAGAAGGTAGGAATGGGAGAAAGGTGAGAATCTTTACACATTAGGTATTTAAAAACTAACCCTTGCAGCTGAATATTTTTCTTCCCCTGGTAACCTGCTAAGGACTGATGCTATCACACCTCACTGTGCTGCCTACCTGATTCTAAATCTTTCAACCCATCTATGTTACCTCTAGCACTGCTGGAGGCCCATAGCCTGATAGGGACCCAGATTCGAGAATGGGGCTGTCACATCCTGTGGTAAGTGGATAGATAAGTCACTTAAATATCAGGAACCTTGATCTTCTCATCTGTAAAATGGGAAAAGCATAGCAAAAGTGTTAGGAAGATCAAATTATAATCTTTAAGCATTTAGAACAATGGCTAGGACACAGTATGGCTATGTGTTACTAAGTAAGAACATGCAATATAACTCACCTCATCTAATTCTGTTCTCATTCCCCAATCTTTTTCTTTAGGCGTAAGGAATTTCAGAGTAGGCCAGGCCAGCCTCATGCCCACAAGGTACACATCGTCAAGTGGAGCCCTACATTTAGAAGGGGCCACACTTAGCAGAGATTTATTGCCATCTTGAGATTTTTAATAATTTTTGACCTGATATCCTACATTTCCATTTTATACTGGGCCCCCAAAATCATGGCACAAATCCTAATATGTAACCACAAGTTCTCTTATAACTTCAAGCCTTCTGTGAATATTCCTATTAGCTTCTTACCGTGGGTATCACGGGCACTGTCACTAAAGCAGTCTAGAGTGAGGGGTATTTTTGCTGCTTTACCCCACATATCACAGGATCAGAAAGCAAGGACTGGGCTCCATGCTGCTCCCAATTTCCATCCTAAGCAGGCCACTTCCTCCCACTTGAAACTCACAAGACCACAACAAACTACAAACTGCATCTTCTTACTCTCAGGTACTGACCCAGTTACTCCCTCAGATTTGCTCTTCACTCAGTCTCTGTCACTTTCTTTCATATCTTTTTATGCTCCATTCTTGATAACTTCAACAATCCTTCAATCTCTGCCTACCAGATCCTCACCTCTGAATTTCTTCCTCTCTTCTTTAGCTTGTGGTCACAGGCTCGACATTACATTAGCAATAACTCAGAATGCCTGAAATCTTAGCAGCAATCATTCTGTCTTCTGGGTGCCACTACTGTTTTTTCAGCTTCCTTCTCAAGTACCCACTTTGCACCAATTCTTTCTCTTCATGGAAACATCTAAGCCATTGACCACTTTTGCCTTCTTTTATCTGCTTCTGTTTTCTCTTCCCCTTTTACCTACCTTTTAGTCTGTTTGCTGATCAAAATAATTTTCTTTAACTTGTTTGCCTTCTTTTCTCTCTAGCAACCTCCACTAGACATACTTACAAAATGATCAAAACCAAGTCAAAACTCATTTCATGACAGCACCTGAGAAGCTGATTATAAATGTAGAAAATCACCTGGTAGGAAAAATAAAATGACATTAAAGCTATGCTAACATTTTCACATGAATGCTCAACACTGCCTGGCAGACCTAACACACACTTCACCCCCAGCAGATCCCAAACAGCCCTTTTATATCCTGTGGAGCATATTCAAATAAATGTGCTCTTTCCCTACTCCCCTTAAATGCCAAGTTGCTGGGATGGCTTGCAGCCCTCACTGACCCCCTTTCCATTCACTCTTCAACTACTCCAGGGTAGTTCCTTACCTCATGACTCCCCAGAGTTTTCTCTAGTTAGGTCATCTGCGACCACTGCCTTCTCAAATATACTTGTCTGACACTCACCAGCATTCTATGATTGGCACTCCCTTTCTTGAAACATTCTCCATCGGATTCCATAAATTTGACACCTTTCTTCCTCCGACCTTACTAGCTATAGTTTTTAAACTTTGCTTTACTTAAAATATAGTGCACCCTTGAGTTACAACCAGACTGACATACAAACAACTTGGGTTATGGCTGGAATTGTAGATTGAACTTAAGACAAAGTCTTGAGTTATGACACAATGCCAGCTGTTTGTGTTTCCAGATGGTCTCAGATACAGAATTCTGGGAGGAACATTACAGCATCCTTTCCTGTAGGGGGTTGGGAAATCCTGGGCCAATGTCTCTAGAAGGACCCTGAAATCTGCCTGAATAAGGGAGAGAGACTTTGAGACTGTGTACTGGAGCCTGAGCCCTTGACTGTAACTTAGGTCACAACCAGCGCTTAGGAATGAGCTGAGCTCACAGCCAAGGTATTTGCCTAACTCAGTTCTTTGGTGTGATCTCCTTGGCTGCTCAGAGGAAGCAACAGTCCTGGTTGCCAGGGACTGAAGATTTTTGAGGACTTGAGGCTTTCAGTGCTGAAGTAGGGAAAGTCTTAGGCAAAACAACGTGATTGGTCCCCTGATGCCACATGCTCATAATTCCCCAAATCATGCCCCAGTCCCAATCTCTCTGAGCTTTGTTTTTGCTTAATTTTGTGATATTCATTTTGCACTTGAAATTTTCAAGGATAGAGCTTGACTTTTGCCTTCAAACTCTTTCTCATCATTCCTCACCTCCACAGACATATTCAGAATTCACCAATTATTATGGAAAAAAGAAAAAGAAAATTAGAAGTCATTTAGGGCTCCTTATGACTCCTCCCTTCCCTCAATCGCTCTTCAACGACTGCTACCACCACCACCTCCTCCTGATTTTCCTCCTTTCTGTGTTCCCTGGCCCTTTCCAGTCCACTCAGCACCACAAAAGATGGGATAAATGTAGTTTTAAATGAGAGTGCTTTCATAAACTATTTAAAACATTTCAGTGGCTCCCCTTTGGTCTAAGAGTAGAAACCACACATCTCCCAAGGACTCACAGTGCTCCCTTACCTATCTGTGGAGAGAAGAGTTTATTTTCTGTTTTGTTTTGTTTGCAAACTTGAAATGTCTGGACAGTTGCGTCCCCTAAAATGAGTCCAGTGATCAAGGGCTGGCGCTCAGTCATCTAAGGAGTTTCTGTAACAGTTTTTTTTTTCTTCTGACTAGAAGTCATTCACTGCTCAGATTTATTTTTAAAATAACTGCAGATTCAATTACAAGACCTGCCTCTCTCATCTTAATCCACATAACCAACCCACTTGCAGCACATCAGATACCCTGGAGGTGTTCACATGAGCTATGAAGTCCATGAACTAAAGCTTGAGAATATATATATGTGCACATACACAAGGGTACTAAAAACCTGCAAGGATTATTTAAATTTAAAACATCGCCTGCCTGGCAGGCACAAGGTAGTGAGTTCGATTCATATTATCAAAGTAAAAAAATAAATAAATTTTTAAAAATTAACATAATAAAAGACAACTTGCCATTAATTGTATATGTGAGGTATATAAAGTGATAATTTGATTTATAAACTTTCTCTGTGTATCACCTTTGATATAATTTTAATGTCACATAAATCTTTTTAAATTTTTGCTGAATTTCTAGCAATAATGGAGATGTTTGCCTCAACTCCTATGTTGTTTATGTGGTTTTGACGATATTCTTCTAATTCCTTTACTCTTAAATGTAAATAATTTCAGAACTAATGCATATCTATAATATACATACCATAAATAATATATATTATAAATATGCATTTATATGTATGCATACAATTAAATTTATATACATATGCATATATTAATTATATATAAATATATCTAAATATGAGAGAAAGCTACACTGTCAACTGAACATTTGTAATGATGAAAAATTTTGTAATTTGTACCACACAATAAACTAAACGCTGATCATATGTAGCTACTGAGCACTTTAAAACAGAACTAACGTCACTGAGGAGTAGAATTTTAAGGTTATATTTTATTTTACTTAACTTTTTGTTTTTCAAAACTCGTATCTAGTTTTCGTTAGTGCATGCGTGCACCACACAATGACTGCACTCATCCTGAGGGGCTGGCACATGTCCACAACACGTCTGAATTCTTTCCACATCCCCACCCTCACACGCCCCTTCTGGCGGCAATTGTGCTCCTTACCTCCGCCCACCGTCTCTATTTCGTCCTATATTATCTGTGTTTTATTTTGCTTTAATTAATTTTAAGTTAAATTGAAACAGCATTTCTGGCTTCTGGGTAACATAATGAACAGTATAGATACAGAGAAGATGAGTCCAATTTAATTCATCTGAATACATAACTAATTTTTAGTCCCATTTATTAAATAAGACTCACTCATTCTTTTCTTATCAAATAGAAATAATGTTGCTAGGCATGAAATTTCCATATACAGTTATTTTTTTCTAGATTCTCTCTTTTTCTCATGCACACATATGGCTAAAGCCCATGTTGATTTGATTACAGTGTCTTTGCAGTACAATGAAGAATATGCAAAGCAAGTTCCCCCAGCTTCTCTTTCTCCTATGTCAGACTTTCTTGGCTGGTCTCACACATATTTTTTCAACTAAGCTTTAATATCATTGTATCCAACTGTAAATTCAACACTTGATGAAGTTCTATTTAAAAGTGCTTTAAATTTATAGAATAATTTAGAGAAGAATATTAATTCTTCTCATCCAGGAATACAAAGTGTTTTTCCATAGTTTAGATATCCCTCTATATTCTTTGGTAAGATTTCATGAAATATTTTTGCATAGATTCTATAGTTTTTTAAATATCTTGAAAAATATATTTTTCATTTTTGTTGCCATTTCCTTATAAATAATATAGAGCAAGATGATTGATCTTTATGTATTTATCATTTTTTTCAAGTAAATTTTCTTATTCTAGTGTTCTTTTTCATTTTGATTCTAGAGTCTTTCAATTTCTAAACATATAGAATAAGAAAAAATGTTATTTACTAATGTTTCTACCAATGTAATTAGAGAAGTAGCAAAAATTCCACCTAATTTTTATACTAATTAAGTTTTTAAATTCAGAGCAATTATTTTAGTTTGGTGCAAAACATTTGTCACTGGATGAAGTTTGCTTCTACTTCTGTTTAATTTAGAATTCTTACTGAAAATGCTCACTAAACTTTCATAATTTGAGGGGAATATTTTTTATTAAGACTCATTTTTCTTTAATATTTACTACATATTATTTTTTAAAACATAGTTCATTTTTTTACTAAAATAATGGACGTCTTGTTTTGTTTGGTTTTGTTTTGTTTCCCCCAGTACCAGGAAATTAAACCCAAGATTTCTGCACTAAGTTAGAGCCCCAGTCCTTTTAGAGACAGCATTTTACAAAGTTTCTAACTTGTCTCAAACTTCAGATCCTCCTACTGCAACTCCCAGAGTGCTAGAGATTGTAAGTGGACATCACCACAGTCACCTAATATCTTTCTTTTTTGACTAAGATCCTCCTTGAATCTTGGAGCCTTCTTTTTTTGTTTTATTAAGTTTATTGGTACCATTTAGATATACATAATGATCACATTCATTATAAGGAATTTGTATCTAAGCATCTTAATAGTTTTGATGTTTATAGAATGACATAAATAATTGTATTAAAATTACTTATATTAAAAGCTCTTGCACTTCACAAATATTTTGTAACTGTATTTACATATGAAGTTAAGCAACACTTTATATTAACTCTATAAAGTTCCATAATCAAGCTTTTTTGCAGTGGAATATAGTAGTTCATGTAACAGAAGAATTGTCTACTTTTTAAGGGTTTGACAGAATTAAGCTATGAGCATTTTTATGATTATTTGTTTAATTTTTCACTTTCTCCTGACAAAACTTTGTAAGATGAAATGATGTTTGAAAACTAGATTTTATCTAGCTTTTCAGATCTGTTGCCATAGAAATAGCTAGAGAAACATCTTAGTACACTACCACGTGTGTTGTATCTCCTGTTACATTCTTGTACATTTATTCCCTTTTGATACCTCAGTCGGACTTTCTCTTATTTCTCCAGCCTCACCTCCCTAGGCTGTCCTGAGTCTGGCAGCTAAGAACCCAGGTGGGCTTTCTCTTAGGCACCGCTCCTATCAGCACCCACACGTGCTCCCTAGAGATAACCTCTGAAAATAGCTGGCTCATTTGCCAGCTGCTGGCCAGCCTCTGTTTGCTTGTGACCTTTAGATTTAATAAGATGGTATCAGATACCGACCTACTGAGTCTCCCCTAAACTGGCCCCAAGGTCACAGTGCTCTGGAAGTCTTCTTTAGCTGTAAAATAAACTTGAAGCAACTCTTTACCCTCTCTCTGCCTTTAGGGCATGTACTCCCCGAGTAACTGTTTTCAAATAATTCCTTTCTCTAAATTATAACAGCAGTTCAATTTAAAAATGAGACTGACTCCAGCAAATATAAGCAGCAAAAGGATTGATTTATTTAATTAGTGTTTCCAGGATTTGGGGAAGTTGATGGAGCAGATTCTAAGGGGTGCTGCAAGACTGATTCCCAGGTGATTAGAGAAATGTCCCATGAGCACTGACCACTTCTACCACAAACAGGAAGCTTCAATCCACACTGCAAAGAAAGTTCTTTTGTAGTTCCTTAGGATGTAATAGTGAACAGAACAAAACAAAACAGAATAAAACAAACTGTTGCAGTGATGAAGCTTTACTTTGGGGGATAAAGATGAAAGAAGGCAAGGAGCGAGAGAGATAAATACATAAAGTTTGTTCAGCACAGATGTTCATCTCGAAGACGCACAAAACACAAGGTGTTTGCAATGTGACAAAGTTAAAAGATGAAGTGGGTTAGACATGTGTCTTGGTTATTTTTCTCTCATTGCTGAACCAAAATACCCAATAGGCAAAATTAAGGAAGGAAAAGTCTCTTTAGCTCACAATTTCTGGAGGTTTCAATCCGTTTACAGCTGGCTCCAAGGCAGGGTGGCATGGCGCAGGGGCAACAGTTCAAGGCAGTAGAAGGCAGCAAAAGCAGCCAGATCAAAAGAGGGAGAGCAAGCCTCTTTTCCTCCTTCATGCTGTAGGCAGGCTACCCCCACCCAGCAGGGTGCAGCACTCACACCAACTCCAAGTCCTCCGCTTGGGCAAGCTGAGGAAGGTTACAAAGTGAGAACCCTGACCGCCACCCTGCTGAGTCACTTAGTTAATCTTCTAAACTTCCCAGTCCCCAAGTTGACACAGTGTATCAACCATTACAACATGCCAATATCTGGGAGAAGAAAGTTGCAAGAAGTGGACGTAGAGTACCGCCAGGCATGTTTAAAAAATAAAGACGCCAAGGGGTTTAAAACAAAGACCTCTCCAAAAATGGGCATCTGAGATGAACACTCAGTTCTCAGATAAAGATATACAAATGGCAAATAAATACATGAAGAAATGTTCACCATCACTAGTCATTCGAGAAATGCAAATTAAAACAGCATTGAGAGTTCATCTCACTCCTGAAAGAATAGCTGCCATCAAGAAATCAACTGATAACAAATGTTGGCAAGGCTGCGGGGAAAATGGAACACTGCTTCACCGTTGGTGGGAGTGTAGACTGGTGCAACCACTATGGAAATCAGTATGGAGAATTCTCAGAAGACTAGGAGTGGAAGCTATTCAACCCAGCTAGTCCCCTCCTGGGTGTTTTCCCAGAGAAACTGAAAAGTTCATATCACAATGATATATGTGCACCCATGTTCATAGCAACACCATTTGTAATAGCTAAATCTTGGAAACAACCAAGATGCCCATCAACTGCAGAGTGGATGAAAAAGATGTAGCATTTTTATACAGTGGAGTATTACTCAGCTATGAAGAAGGATAACCTTGAGACCTTCATAGGGAAATGGAGACAACTTGAAACTATCCTCATTAGTGAAATAAATAAGAATCATATTTATAAATATTGCATTGTGTCTCTAGTGTAAAAAGTAATAAGAACTGTAGGAGTAATAAAACCCAAAATGTGTATTTGCTACCGTAAAAAAGAGAAGAAAAGAGGGTGCTCTAAAGGATGTAATTGCCTGTTTTTGTTAGATCATGGAGCAGAACTGTTAACAGTCTCATTGTTTGAATGTGTACTTTTTATGTTTTAACTTTGTAACTTGAACAACTATTTCCAAGATGACAGTAT
Organism: Dolichotis patagonum; assembly: GCA_004027295.1. Taxonomy (NCBI): domain Eukaryota; kingdom Metazoa; phylum Chordata; class Mammalia; order Rodentia; family Caviidae; genus Dolichotis; species Dolichotis patagonum. The sequence goes on from PVJX010002317.1 coordinate 70,621, forward strand.
GTAAGTTACCAAGTAATGATTTCTTAGTATTTTTTGCTCTTTTCTTTTTTTTCCTTGGAATTTTGTATAGTTGCTACCCTTTTTTCTATTTTGTTTTGTTTTCTTTTCTTTTTAAATAAAATTTTTATAAACAGAGGTGAGACATAAACTCAAGCGTAGCAACAGGTTTTAAGTAGAATGGGAGAAGGGCAGAGAACAAAGGTGGGTCCCTTAGGTCTTCTGGCCCTACTTTTGAGGTGGAGAGTCACCAAAGGGATTATTCAAATGGCTAACATTACCTTACTTTTTACAAAGCGTTTCTCTGGTAGTCATAAAGGAGCAGTGAAAACAGAGGAATTATTCAAACGAGACATGATCTAATAAGATTCCTCCAGCAGCTGAGATGGGACAAAGTAGTGAAAGCAGAGAGAAGTAATAGGGACTGCAAAAATGATCTAAGTGAGACAGATTGGTTAGGTCAGTCTGTCAGCAGTAGATAGGGTAGGTGTCATTGGTTTCAATGGAGATGCAGCTGACAAAACTTGTTGATAAATCAGGTATGGAATGTGACTGAAAAAAATTAGTCAAGGGTGATCCAAGACTTTCTATTTGAGCAGCTTGAAGGATGGAGTTCCCATAAACCAATGTGAGAGGTTCTGAGAGAAGATTTGAGAGGAGAAATAAAAGAAATTCAATTTTGGAGCTCCTAAATTGGATACAATTGCTACAGTGTTCAAGATGAGATCTCAGATAAAGGGTTTCCCGAGGGAGTCTGGAATCTGCGGGCAGCCAAAGACAGATTCTCTACCAGTATGTGAAAAATACTTATCCTGTAGTTTTTCTAAGAACACCTTCGATTCCTGCACTGTTTTCTCTACTTTCCCTTCCAACTTTTTTTCTGCACTATTTTTAATATATATGTTTGTTCTTTTTAAAAAGATCTATCATGATATTAATTGCCCTCATCCTTGATTTGCTAATTTTTAAAATTTACAATGCTTTTAAGGGGGGAAATTGTGTATGCACACTGCAGATAACACTGCATGTGAATTTCTGAAAGGTCTTTACCTAGCAACCTGCATTACAAGGTACCTGTTCTGAATCCTCTACTGTGCATGTTCTTTGCCTGCTGTCAGCCTGAGAAGTGATGTCATCGACTTTGCAACAAATGGGAGCTCAGGGGCATTGGGATCACATTGTGAGGTGTCCGACTCCCCAAAGGTCACAGTCTTTGTGCTTTGGGCTCTTGAACCATGAGTGACAAATGGAGGATGTTCAACCCATTGTAACTCCATTGGGTCACAGAGAGAGAGAGAGAGAGAGAGAGAGAGAGAGAGAGAGAGAGAGAGAGAGAGACTGACTCAAGCACCCTCACTGGGACTGCAAAGCAGGTTGATTAATTACCAGTACCAAGGAAAGATTCTTACATTATGGAGTATATCAAAGATCAATCACTCTGAAAGAGTTACTTGTATGAACAGAATGATAAAAGTGTATGTCTGAACATTTTTTGAATTTTTTTCTGCTACCACTTGGAATAATGTTCCATTCATTTTTTCTATCAGCAAATTGTGGAGTGAATATTGGATCACAAGATTTGCTGCCTCAAAGCATAGGTTGTTCCCACTGTACTACATATCTTTGTAGTAAATTTGAAATGATTTGATATTGGCTATTTATATCGAAATATATGAATTTATATATTTGTATCATATCAATTAAAGAGATAAAAGCAAATTTCTTTACTTCTTCTTAATCAACAGGTAACACTTGGAAAGTTCTGACCTGATCAACCTTGATGCAGCTTAATTATTTCCCATGCTGCCAACATGTTACCTTGAGTTATGCCTTGGGCAATGCTAACCAAGGTTGGCAGCACAGAGATGGTGAGGTGTATTTGTCCTTTGCTATGTAATACTCCCAGAACTACCCTGGTCTTTCCAGTTTATTACATAGAGATACCCAGGAGAAATCATCACTGTTCATAGATTGACTCCTAGCCAGGTTCAGCTTCCTGGACTTCTATGAATCTCTTACAGTGACTCCAGAACCAAACCCTAAGAACTGCTAAGGACCACCCAGGAGTAACCTTTAAACTGAAAGTGACTATATCAAGTTTCCTAAGGCTTCCTCAGACTCAACTGGCTCACATAAGACCACCCAGAGGCAGGCCTGGAGATCTAGTGGAGTTTTGGTTTGGATTCAACTTCCAAAGAATGTGTGATGTCTCCTCCAGCATTGAGAACCCTATCCAGGAAGGCCAGAGCCTATTCTCTCATGGAACCAGGGTGGACACAGTGCATCTTCCCACCACTTGGCTCCAGTGAGGTGTGTGAGAAGCAGCTGTCCTCCTCTGAGGATCCCAGCCTGAGAACTCTAACATGGAAACTTTCCAAGAATGTTTAAAAAAAGCCTTCGTTCCAACCCAGGCTCCTCAATAAATTAAGGATGCATTTGTTTCCTCTCAATTGTCTCTTTCTGATTGTTGATAAATTCATAATATTTTACTCAGAATTTTAGGTTGAAAGCTTATTAACATGCTAAATAACCCTTTAATGCCTTGTGTTCCATTTTTGAAATGCCCACAGCAATGGAATGTAGTATGTAGTGAATTTTTTTCTCTTCAAATTTTTGTGCCTTTAATTTTTCAAGGTAATATATAGGAATTTCATGCATAAGTTCAGATATTGCAATCTTCAGTATAAATGGGTTAAATGATGCATATATTTTAGATGAAATATACTATATACATGAAATATAGGATATTGGCAGTATTTATCATTTGAATTATCTTTTTCCCATGAGTTTGTGGAACATAATCTAAAACATCTGCAATATAAAGATTGTATCTGTGAATTGACAGCAAGTTGGGATTTAGCACATTGTTTTTAAGTCTGATTGTGTGGGTATATTGTATTTAGTTGTACATCTTTGTTTCATATAAGGAAGAGTGAAATGTGATAAATGAGCATACTGAATTATTCTCTGGTTGAGATATTTTGACATTTTGAATACATCACCGATGTCAAACTTCAACACTTTCTATGAAATCCCTTGAGTAACTCCAAATTGATATTGTGATTTAAAAGAAATTTTTCTTGTGTACAGATGTAAAAAGATACTAGTAAGTTACACTGCAAATCTGACCTAAAGGGTGCTTCTGAAGAACCCAGGATACTGCTGTTCTTCAAACCATCCATCAACTCAGAGGTAAAGAGAGAGAGGGAGAGAGGGAGAGAGAGAGAGAGATCAAAGGAAACTATAATGCTACAGTTTCCTCCAAAACCAAGAACAAGAGGTTTCATCAATTTAAGAAATATTTAAAATTTCATCTGCAGTAAATACATTGAGGCCAACTGATAAGTTTATAAGAAAAAAGAAAATCTTGCTAGATCTATTTCTTGACTATGAGGTTAACCCAAGAATCATTTGTCAACCACCATGTGAAATCACTTATGTCAGACTGAGGTATCAACTAAGTTGGAAAATAGACCCCTTATTCTCTGTAGATACACAGACAAACTCACAAAAATGAGGAAGACGTGCAGGGTGACCATATCTGGTTGATTCAGTTCCTTGAGTTCCTCCAATTCTGTTATGGTAGATTATCTTTCCCCACCTCCTGGATTTCCATCTCCAATGCACTGCAGTACTAGCACCCAGTTACACATCCACATTGCTGGATAGCAGACAGATGACGAGATCTCTCCAACTTGGTCATTTAGGTGCCAGCAAGCAGGGAGCGCCACTTCCCTCACCGCCAGAAGGCTCAGCTCTGCGTCACTGGATCATTTGAGTGATGGCTAGACATTTACAAGCCATTTTCTTTGGTTGACAATTTTGTCTTAAAACCCTTAATGGAGCATCTGCATCTACTGTTCTACTGAACTAATTTCAAATGCAGTTCTGTTTCCACTAGTCTATGACAGTTACAAACGTTTGAAGAGACCTAGAGCTGGAGACAACAGCAGAGCAAATGTGTTTATTTGGGATTTGCTAGCATCTTGCTAAACTATAATACAGAGAAATTTCAGGAGGGAAACACCACTAAACAATAAATCCCCACTAAACATAAATTATTCCCTGTCAAGGCTAAAGAGCCAATAATGTCATAGCTCAATATATAATGATCACAGATGCCTATAAAATATAAAGCAAATGTTTTAATTCCTGAAAATACTATTATACTTTATTCATTTGTGCTTTAAAAAATAATCATTGGGCATGCAATATATCATACCTTGCCTTAGATTCATGGCCTTTACCAGTGACTAAGCTCCTAAATTCAAGAAGCGACCACTCTAAGAGAGATAAACAGTGCTGATAAGGCAGACACAAGGCTTGCAGGGAGTCGAAGAAAAAAAGCTAAACAGGGAGCGCAAAGCAAAGGAAGATCACACAGCAGGGCTTGCGGAAGAGTGGCAGGTGTCAGGGCAGGATCTGAGCGGTCAGTGTTCTGTTTGACAAAGTGATGTTTAAACAAATCCTTCAAGGAGATTAGTAGTTACATTTTAAAAAATAGATAATTAAATATGAAGATGTAAAAAGCCCATCTGAACTGACACATCAGTCTGATGAACAGAGCAAAAACCAATTGTTAAAGATGTCAATGAGAGTAAAGATTAAAAATAACTTCCCTTTTTTGAGCTATTCTCTTCACGCCCCTCAAGTGTTTCTTTCCCATGACTCCCTTTTTCTTCATTGCTTGCTACTGACTTTCTATTTCCTTGCTAAATTCATATATTCCTCTACCTATAGATTTTTAAATAATAGAAGTAACTAGAAGTACTTACAATCATTCAGAGTTGTTTTTGCAAAAAACTAATGCACACAATTACTTCAATCTTGTTGTTAACCCCTTTATTTCTTTATTCACACTGTGACCATCACAGTCACAGCAAAGTAGGCATCTCATTTAGTGACTTTAATTTTGTCTCTGAAGTTCTTACTCTGAGCTGATAAGTTACAAATATAAAACTCCATTATTCCAAAGTAAAATTGTCATTCATATTAGGAGTTCAAAATTCCCCAATTTTATAGATAAGAAAATACATCAAGTGAACAATGAAAACAAATTCATATAAATGAACCATGTGAAAGTGAAATGCTCCTCAAACATGAAATGTAATCATGTTTATAGTGTTGTTAAGGCACAGAGACTTTAAATCTGAAGTGGCAATTGCTGCTTATTTTCTCACAGATATTTGACATCACAGTTGGCTATGCTGATGTATTGGTATTCTAAGGTTGACATAACAAATTATCACAAGCAGGGAGCTTTAAACAATAGACATGTGTTCTCTCATAATTCTGAAGGGCAAATGTATGAATTGAAGGTGTCAGCAAACTGTCTAGAAGTTCCTTTTTTAAACACCAAGTACATTTATTAGAAGGAAAGAAAGTTATGAAATATCCTCATATAAGAAATTATAAATAAAAGATAGAATAAAACCAAAAACAGAAGAAAATAATAAAGATCAGAAAACACAATCCCTTATCAAAACTTTGACATCATTTTTCATAAAAATTAACATTTTGATTCTTACACTTCTGTAGAAATACAAAAGACTCAGAATAGTCTGAACAACTTTGATAAAGGAACAGAATTAGAACCCCAACCCTCCCCAACCCCATGACTTATCACAAAGTTACATCAATCACGACAAAACATCGTTGATATTACAATAGACCACCACAGTACCAACATGAAGTCCCAGATTAGGTACCCACATAACACACAATCAATTTCTGTAAAAGATGCAAAAGCAATTAAGTAGCAAAAGGACTGTACCTTCAAAAAATATACTGGAACAACTGAACATCCACATGTAAAAAAAAAAACTCAAACCTTATAGCACATCAAAAATTTCTAAAGACATCCAAAAGTCAGCTCAAAATGGCTCACAGTGGGTTAGTTAAAGTAAAGACAGGTGTGACCTGAGTCATTGCTTTTGCTGAAGTGTATGTGTATGTATATGTATATTTTAAAAAAAATTGTTAGAAGAAGAAGAAGGAGGAGGAGGAGGAGGAGGAAGAGGAGGAGAAGAAGGAGGAGGAGAAGGAAGAGGAGAAGAAGAAGAAGAAGAAGAAGAAGAAGAAGAAGAAGAAGAAGAAGAAGAAGAAGAAGAAGAAGAAGAAGAAGAAGAAGAAGAAGAAAGAAGAAGAAGCAACAGCAACATAATGGCCTCCTTTGTCATTCACATGGTCTGTTCTGAAGCAAATTCAATGCTTCCATTCACTGAACACCTCTGTAGGTTATGACCTCTGTCTAAAAGTTCTAACAACAGCAAAAAGAAATCTATTCTCTGCCTCTCTCCCAGCTTCTGGTGATGACAATCCTTATCATTTCTTGGATTATAGATGTGTACTCCAGTCTTGTCTCTGTCTTCACATGACTTTCTTATTCTGAGTTCCCTGGTCCAAATGCTCATCGTCCTGGAACACACCAGTTGTAAGAGGACCCACCCTTCATTATGACCTTGTCATAACTTAGTTACATCCACAGCTTCTATTTCCAAAAAGAGGGCTCCTACTTGCAAGGGCCAGAGGTTAGTACTTGAACTTATCCTTTTGACAGACTCGTTGTAACCCACTGTATTAGAAGTTCTTTTTCCTTGAGACTACAACAAAATAAACCTGAGGTCAGTTCCAAATCAAACACCACACGTGGCCAAAACACACTGAGGACTGAGAGGACTCTACCTCTTCACTGTTCTTGCTGAACATACTAAAACAGTTTTGTCATCAAAATGCAATATCCACTTACAATTTGTTCCATGGGATAGTCTTTGCTTAGATATTACTGTGTGAAGTTTGTCTTTTTATGAAGAATACTGTTGAAGTACTATTGATATAGTATATTGTACTTAATGTGATTAGGGATAAAAAGAGTTGTTTCCCCTTGAAAAAGTATCACTGTGAGAAAGGAGGCTGCAACAGTGAAAAGTGGATAAATGAACAGTTATAACATGAATTATATCTTTTTTTCAGATTCATAGGCAACCTAACTGTATCCCTGACATATATTTTCATCATAATGTAATAAAAACAATAGTTCCAAAGTATGCTGTTAGGGCTGGAGATTTAGCTCAGTGGCATAAGCACCTACCTGGCAAGCACAAGAAAGTGAGTTTGATCCCCACTACAAAAAAAAAAAAAAAAAAAAAAAAAAAAAAAAAAAAAAAAAAAAAAAAAAAAAAAAAAAAAAAACCTGCACCAAAGTATGCTGTTAAACAGGAGCTTAAAACTGTTAACTATCAGTATCATCTAAATGTCATCCAATGGAAAAAAGAAAACAATATTACTGCAATTTGGATGCTCCACTAGGGACAGGTAAGGGAGACACCTAGTTCATTTCCTAATGAAGGAATTTGTACATCAGTTATTAGGAATCAAATTAGGTCTCCTGGGAAAGATGAATTGCTATCTCCCTTAACTCAGAATGTGATCTCATTTGGAAATGAGGGCATTGAGCACGTAGTCAGGATGTGGTCATCAGGGTGGGACCTAACCCAACATCACTGGTGCCCTCTTAGCAGAGGAAAATTTGGGCAGAGGCATGTGAAGATGAAGGCAGAATGCCATGGAGAAATGAGCTGAGATGGCAGTAATACATCTACAAGCCAAGGATTACAAAGACTTGCCAGAAAACCACCAGAAGCAGGGAGAGAGCCTGGAAAAGATTCCTTCTCACCCCACTCAGAAGGAACCAACTCTGCCAACACCTTGATCTCAGACTTACACCCCTGTGTTTTCACAGAGTTTATTAAAACTCTATACTTTATTCATCTATTGCTTCTTCCCACTGAAATTATTTCATTTAAATCTTTATTCAATTATCTATGCTACTTGGCATTATTTCTTTGAAGGCATCGTCTTCTATGTAGAAAACCAAACTGCCAAATGAGCAAGAATCGGAGATAATGCAAGTGGATTGGTTTTCCTTCTAGGCCATTCTTTCACTCAGAAAACTTGTCACTTACAGGCATAATTGTTGATTACCACCACAGGAAATTCAGCCAACAAAACATTTTAGAATACAGTAAGTCTTCTCAGGTCTGTGGTCATAAAATAGCAATTTAAAGGAACAACACACTTTAAGATACATATTCTTGGCTAAGGTGGAGGGCTACCTAACATTCTCATCTTTCTCCAAGTTGCAGATTTTCAGCCTAGGACTTCTGATTCTGCTACTATTTTAAGTGCTTCTTTCCCCTTCAATTGCCCTTCTTTTTTTTTTTTTTTTCATTTTTGCATACCTCTAATTCTTCCAAATCTCATTTCTAGATGGCAACATTCTTGAATTCCGTGACATTCGGTACACAAAAGTGATATTTTAAGTGGGTATGGCATCTTAGTGTACAACTCCATGTTCATTATCTGAGGCAGATCAGATTGGAAATATAACAGATACAAATTTGGAGGTTGAGGATCCAACCAGGTGTTTGCCTCTCAGGCATAATAATGTATCAGTAAGCGATGGAGCTTGGACAATCTTCATTCCCTAGTCCACTTCTTTAGCCAGCTGCCCACAACTTTTCTCTTGTTGAAGCTTCTGTTGTAGAGGAGACTTCACAAAGGCTTTTACCTATCATCTAAGAAGGACACTGAAATGCCTTAGGACAGATATTTCTTTCCAGTCAGACACATCTCCAGACAGAACTAATATTTTTTAATATGTTTTTGCCATCACCTTGCCATATTTTAAATATGCCTCCCATTATTTTTGGTGAAAGTTTAAGAGTAATATAATATAGGAAACAAATCTCCATTTGAAATAAGCAAATTACATTGCTATGCTTGAAAACTAGTTCATTTACCAGGACTATAATACCCAAAACTGCTCATTGCAAATCTAAAACAAATCCATTATTAAAAGGTGAACAACTGGCAAATAGTTTGCACAGGTGTCCTTGGCCTGAATTATGTGTTCACTTTAGAGAATGTTAGGAAATCAGGTATAGGATGTCATAACAATGGTTGTTTAGATCACAAAGCTTTTACCTCTAAATTTACAACACACTTGGCTTCTATACTTCATTTTCGTATATTTCTACTTAGGCCTAGTCATTTCCAAGGAAATCTACATTGCCATAGTCTTGGAAAATGGCCTATACTTTTAGTGAAGTATGATAATTAATGGCAAAAATCTGTTCTTGCATTCCCTACTTAATTTTACCTCCTTCTGCAGCCATGAAATCATCCTATCATTTCCACAAAAATAAATTTGATTAGCATACTCACAGCCTTGAGAAACCCAGGGCAACCTTCCAGATGACAGTGTAAGTAGCTGCATGCTTAGAAAATATACATCTTTGTATTTTCCCTTCAGTACATTTCCATTTTTTAAACCATCTTTGTGTATTAAGAGTTTTCACATTAGAGTAAAAATGTTGAACATTCTTTTATGCCAAAAAGTAAGTATTTCTTCAATTATCAATTCAACAAATAAATTGAGTTCTTATTTTGAGACAGATACTATGATAAATATTGGACATACAATACAAACAAAATAAACATGACTCTGCCTTCATGAAGCTTATAGTCTGGTAGATGATGTAAAAGTAAAAAAGTTAAATCAAAAGGGATAAATGCTACAATGCCAAGAATATAGAACACTATAACAGAATTGAAAAAAAATATTTCCGTGGGCATATCTAGGATCAAACATAATTCACTGTGTGTTCGCTTTAACTCAACTCAAACTTTCTTAATATTTAACAATTAAAATAAATAAGGGCAATGTTATTTAAAAGATAAACTTGGGCCTAGTTATAATGTGGGAAAAGTGTGTCTCACTCTTAAACTTGAACCAATTAATGAGTTGGCATTATATTAATTGCAACTTGGTACAAAACTTTGTGATGTCATCTGTCTGTGTATCAAAGTATTATATTGTACATGAGTCTAGAGTGAAAACAAGACAAATGATTTTATGCCAATCAAATTTTTACAACTGTGGGATTCTACCTTCCTTGGCCTATGTCTTAAATTGAATGTACTGGGGGTTACAATCCCTGAGGAAAAAAGTCAAGTGTAGTCTGTCAATACGGTAGGAAATGGCATCTACCATAAATATGTATTAAAAGTAAGTACCTTATACTCATAAGGTACTCAGTCCTTTAGTGTAGTAATAAAAGAGAGAAGCCATTTTCAAATTTTTTACCTGAATTAATTTTTAAGAACTATAAATATGATACACTGCTACCAAATCCAATGATCAAAAATTAATACTGACATATTACATTACCAATAGCTTCCAGGACTCACAAATTATACATATACATATACATATACATATACATATATATATATATATATATATATTTCTATGAGATGCAATTGTAAACCATTAGAAGACTGTACATTGTTTAAACAACAGGAGAAGAACTTTAAACTGTGGTATAATCATATCTGCATCGCAAAATCTGACCTCTGTGTTCGTGTTTTGAAAAACAAACAATCCTACTGAATGAACAAGAACATTTATTTCTGTTTGTGGGTCTGTACTTGTATCAGCTGGTTTAGAAAAATTTTCAATTGGAACTTTATTCAAATCATTAAGGTAACTAACAGTTAAAACAGATGAAAATAGATAACAAAAGATTTAGCCAGCTGGGTTTTCAAGTTTCTGCAATATTTGCAAGATCTTCTCATTTCAAAAGTAAGAATCAAGCCTCCTGAAGTTTAGGTTTGGATTCCTGCAGAGTTTTTCAATCAAGGAATATGCTGTCAAAGATATTTCTCCCTTTTCTTTCTAATACAGAGCATATCTTCTTGATCACTGATGTAAGGTTAACTATAAGGAGCTTACAGAGCTGACACAGGTCTGCCGACCCTCGTACCGGCAAATCTGAGAAAATTTTTCACAAGCTTATATTTATATCATTTCAAAAAAAATTACCTTCTAGTTTCTCCTTTTTGAGTCATCCCTGCAAAGGTTACCAACCCTGGAAGCTGCCGTGGCTCCAGTTATAGTGGAACGCATTCTAGACCAGCTCATGCCAAAAAATTTTTTTTAGATTCGCAGTTTCCAAAAGAGCAGTTGTCAACTGGCCAAGGAATGCATCTGTGTAGGCCAAACCACAGACAAATACCCTTATCTTGTGTATATTTATTTTGCTATTTGGTATATCGTAGACACAATCCAAATTTCCTCTTCTTCATGAAATGTGAATATATGAGTTCTGATTGGGGACTGGAAATCTCTGCCATACCAGTGATTTTTAAAAGTAACAGAACAAAAAAGTTCTTATTATATCCAAGTCTTTCACTTAATGCATTTTAAAACTCCACACTTATATGACTAGACTCAAATAATATTTAAAATAAGTGTGATATTCAAAATAGAACATTCTTATTCCCTAAGTACATTTCAAAAGAAAATTTTCTAATTCGTTGCATTTATGATTAGTTCAATCATGGCATGACATATAATATGTACTCAAAAAGATTGTGTGACTCATCAAAAGAATAAAATGGAAATATAAAGTATCGAACCATTTAGCATAACATTAGTTGTGATTGTTTAAATTTTTATGACCAGTTTAACATAAACCCTTTTTCACTAATCCATTAATATTAACAAAGAATACAGAATAATATATATTCATTTTATGAATTTCCTATCTTCTGTTTTGAAAATTAATGTATTTAATCTAATTAAAATGCGACTTTATAAAAAATTAGCTTAAGAAATTAGAACACACAAATTTGTCCTCTTGTGGCAACACACTCAAAATGACAGTAATAATAATAAAGTTTATTCTCATAATAGTGAAAGAAATGGAAAAGAATAAGTAGTATACAAGAAAATTTAATAAGAACAACAAAAGGTAGATAAGAAATCTTTCCAGTAGTACAACAGCCTATGTAACCTAAGATAACATGCCCTAAAAACCTCCAAAAATGCTGGATACAATGTACATAATGCCAATTAAATTTATGAATGCTTTATGAAAATATAAGAATGATTTGAGTTAAAAAGCAAACTGAAAAAGTAAAGCAATGATGTTTTCACTTTGAAGATGTCAAACCCAAGTAAACTTTAGAATCAACTTTCAGGGTTTTGGAGGTCACAAGAAATATGAGATAAACCCTAGAGCCAACTCAATATGGAAAGTCTTACCCTGGGGAGGACATGGTGACATATTCTTGGTCAGCATACACATGAACTCTGTCCCCTGCAGTCTCTTGCTTTCCCGTCCCCACCCCACCCCTCCACTTCCCACCCACACTCACAGCACTGTTGCTAATAAAAAGTAAATTTTTCTTATCTTGAAAGTCAGTGCAGATGGAGGAAAGAATAACGCTCCTAAGAATGTGTAAACAGCAATACATTCCTGATGAGTTTCTTAAACCAATACTGTATCAAGTGAAATTTCTGACAGGTTTTAAATCATGAATTTCTTTTGCAGTGGTCCTGGAGTAGGATAACTACAGGCACAGAGAGAAACAACTTCAGATCCTTTCTGGAGGACATTAACTTTATTCCAAAACTGTAATGAAATACCACCAAAAATTATGTATAACCCTCCAAAAGTAACGAACTGATATTCTAAATCACAAAACATGTAGAAATCAAACACTATGAGGAAGAACAGGAGAATAAACAAACAGATTCAAGCCTTCAATAGAACAATAAATCCTTAAATATTTTTCTACCAAAAAACTCAAAGAAAGAATGGAATATACAATTAAAAAACAAAAGACTATAAAATACTTAAGTGGGTTGGAAAATAAAAAATTTAACATTTTAATAAAAAATTAATAACGACACCAGATGTTGGCTTCTGGTCCTATTACAGTGTCAGGAGCAGCTTTATTATTCCACCTTAAACAACAGAAAACTGACATAACATATAAACTGTAGTTTTCACACATCATACAGGAGACAATGTAGATATTCAGTCCCAAAGAGACGGACAACTAAAGAAGGGGACTGACGTGTGCCATAGTTTGGCTCTTACATATCTCAGATTGTCAAAGATTTAGTTCCCAGCTTGCCACTTTTGGGAAATGGTGGAACCCTTAAAAAGTGAGCCAGTGGGAGACTTTTAGGTCACTGCAACATGTCCTTACATGAGATTGTGAGAGCCAGGTCTCTTCCTCTCTGTTTTTGACTTCCTGGTCATACAATGAGTGGTTCCACCATTATATATCACCACAGACCCAAAGCAACACCGTCAATTGGTCATGGACCAATACCTCCAAAACTCCAAGCAAAAATAATTCTTTGTCTCCTTATAAGTTAATTATCTCAGGTATCTTGTTATAGCAAAGGAAAGCGGACAATACAGAGGGATAAAGCCATAAAGAGCCTAATCATGTACTTGAGTTAAAAATAAAGGCTGGAATTTGGTAGGCCGCCATAATAGCATTTGTGGAGTAGATTGATGAAGAGGAAGGAGGTGCTTAGGGAGAGAGCTCTGGAGCACAAGTACTTGTAGGAACACTAGTTCATGCTTACATGAGATGAATAACCAAGGTAGCAGAGACAACAACTGGAAACAGGCTAAACAATGCCTGGAGTTCACACAAAACCAGGAACAGTGCTCCATATGACTGGAGAAAGAGACTTCACTGTGTATGGGGCATAAGGAAGAACCTCCACAAGTGTACATGGTAAAGGTGACATGTAAGCATAAATTGTATTAAAAAGAGAAAACTAACACAAGATCATATCAACTGATATTTCATCACCAAATGATGGATTAAACTATTTGAAAAATATAGTATCAATTACCGCAGAATATTCCAGCTAACTAAGTATAGAGGGGACTTTCATTGCCCTGATTTTTTTTAAAAGCATCAATGTCAAACTTACAAGTAAAAATATATTTAATAATTAAAGATGAATGAGTATCTGTAAGATTGGGAAAAAGATACAAGACTGTCCCTCAGATAAATTTCATTTAATATTGTACTGGAATTTTACCCAGAACAATAAGGCAAAAATGCATGCATACATTTATCTATACATAGACCTAGAAAAATATGAACACACTGAAAAAGAGTAAGTCAGACTTTCTTTGTAGTTGTTATGATTATCTATGTAGAAATTACTCAGAAATCTATTTTTCTTATCAAAGGACATTGTCAACAAAATTAAAATGTAAGCCATATACCTGGGGAAAAAATTGCAGAATGAATATTAATAAAATAGAATGGTGACTATATAGGTAGAATCAATAATATGATAAAAGTAAGAAAAATATTTCACAAATGTTTATATGTATGCCCACACATACACACATACAGACACAAAATTTACCTTTAGAATGATCAGACTTACAAAGGTTAAGGCACATGTGAAGTAACTGAAATTCTGATATGTTGCTGGTAGAACTGTGAGATGGTTTAAACATTTTAGAAAACTTGTTTGATATCTGCTAAAATTAAGCATTACCAAATTATGCAACAATTCTACTCTTATTACTTACTCAATAGAAACAGGTACTAAGAAATACTTGTAAGCAAAGATTTTATGATAAGCAGCTTTACTTATAGTAGACAAAAATTGTAAACAATCCAATTTTCCACTAATCATCAAATATATTTTTAAAATTGTATTTTATCTATACCCTGGAATGCTACTCAGCAACAAGACAAAATCTACTATTAGTAGATTCAAGAATGTGACTGAACATTTTAAAACACTACACTAAGTGAAACAAGCAGCTAGAAGACTATATTCTTCATAGTTTACTTCTTACAAAATTGTAGAAGATAAAGTGTACGGACAGAAAGGAGATAAGTGTTTTCTCAGGAACTAGATTGACGCAAAGGAGCTTGAGAAAACAAAGGTGATAGAGTAACAGAATTTATTTCTATTTTGATGTACTGATTCTATGTATATAATTTCCAAACCCATTAATTTTCTGCCTAAAATTAATAGTAATTATTTTCTATGTAATTTCAAAAAAGCCAATAAATTTTTTTTAAAAAGCAGCATTAAATAGGTAAAACACACTCTTAATGTAATTCCACTCTTTTGTGCATTAGTGATAGAAAAAATTTTTGATTCCAGCACACTAAACAATATACATGTATTACCTTTTGAAACTGAGTAGCAAGAGAGAGACCCTGGCGTCTGGGGACCTGCACCATGGAGCACCTGGGGTGCCAGGAGAACAAGGAGCTCCTCCCCTCTCTGGTGAGCAGCTGTGACCCTGCTGGCATGCGGGCTGAGAATCAAACATCTCATGTCGTACCGTCCCTCCCCGCCCCCCACTTAGCAAGTGGGAGCCAGTGAACTGGACATCTTGTGAAAGATTGGCTATGTTGTTTTGTATAAACTCTCCGTATACAAAGATATGGACAACCATTTGGAAGAAAACAAGAGACAATATGATAGATAGTGAAGATCTCTAGTTGTCTAGCTTTGAAATTTATGGTTTCTTATGTTCCATTTTGTTCTGTTTTGTTGTGTTTAATTTTACCCCCTTTAAAATAAAAAAGCAAAAAAAATTGAGTAGTCATATACTTTACACCCTGATAACTTTGCTATATAAACATATATATGAAACATACATAATAATGCTTCTCTTAGTTACTTTTCTCATTGCTGAGACAAAATACCCCACACCCAAAGTAAAGGGAGTGAAGGTTTATCTGGCTCACAGTTTGCAGAGGTTTCAGTCCATAGTCGGCTGATTCCAAGGCAGGCTGGAATGGCAGACAGCCCTCACAGAGGAGAAACAGCTCACATTGGGCAGCATGTAGCAAAACCACAAGGGACAAGACCAGCCTCTTCCATCCCTGATATTGTGTCCAGGCTACTGGGATTAGAGTATAGACCAATTAATGATCTGATTTATTAATCACCTATCTTTAATCCTAGCAACCTTAGACCTAGCATTTCACACTCTAGGTCCAGCTACTGCTGAAAAAGTCCCACCTATGACCACATGAGATTTGGGAGGGTCATCTAGACACAAACCATAACAATGTTCATTTTAGTAGCCTTTATAATATGAATTAGTATGACTATTAAATGAATGTCATCAATAAGACATGTTATATACATAGAGTGAGAATTATACTGCATCAAAAATAAATTAACCAAAGTTGGGCTGGGGATTTAGCTCAGTAGCTCAAGCACTTACCTGCTAAATATGAGGTCATGAGTTTGATCCCTGGTATCAAAAAAATAAAAAATAATTAACTAATTAATCAACCAAAGTTATCCATGCCAGCATAGAATGAATGTTAGAGACAATGTTAAAAACAAGTAGTCTCAAAAGCTCACTTACTGCAGGATATCCAGTTGGTAATATTTCAAAAGAAATCAAACTTAGTCTTCTAAAACTTGTTTGCTGTTGTGAAGATCCATAATTATATAAATAAATACATTAAAACAGTGCAGTACATTAAAAAAATATATGGTGAATGCTGCTACAACGTGCCACCCAACAGAAATGAAGAGATCTTTCATACAAAAAGTGGCAATCACTTATCAACAGTGTGCAACAAGTTTCAACTTGTTTGAGTCTTTCCGTGATGGGCTGTGGTTAAGTTAAGGGTAGGTATGTGTTGAAGTGTACTTTAAACCGTGGATCACAAACAAGGCGTTGACCTCAAATGTTGTCAGTTTCATTGAATCTGTGGGATTATGCCTCTTTAGGATATAGCTTTTTTTAAAAAAAAGTCATCGTGGGTGATAAAACTTGGGTTTGTTATGATCTCGAGACCAAAGTTTAGACACAGATTTCTCCATGGAAATTGCCCAGTCCTTCTGATGCAAAAAAAAAACAGCCAAACAAACCAAAATCAACCGAGGTATGTTATTTGTTATTTGTGTTTTTTTTTTGACTCTGTGAATAAATGAACAGATAAGTAAATATTGCAAGAGCAAAATCAAATGCCTTGTGCAGAACGTTCATTATTCACGTCACTAGCTCTATTTTCCACCCTCCACTCAATATTTCAGCCCCTCTATCAGGATAGGGTTCCCCTCATCATGATTGTAATGATACCTACCTTTCATTGCATGGAGTGGAGGAAAGCCTAAGTAAACCTCAGAACTGAAATTGCAGGAAGTTCTTCAAGAGCTTGTAAAATATTGTCCAATCATCACTACAAGTGAGAGCTGAGTTGTCAGTGTTGGTAACAGAAGGAACAGAAAGAGGCAACTGAGGGTCCCCAGAATTATTCAAGCTGATTTACAGCCAGAGCCCAAGTGAAATTTAGAGATCGCTCTGGGTCACACAGATGGCCGGCTGCTCAGTCCTGCGAACAGCGCTGCCCCTTAATCTGAACACACCCAGAGACATAACAAAGCTCCAGTCTGCGGCCGCGCAGTGAACCTTGCAGTGACAGAGGACGAGCCAGTGGCAACGGACACCCCAGGGCTTCGGTCCATCCGAGTGCTGGCTACGCTTCCACCTCCTGTGCTTCGTTTGTCCTTTTTTTTTTTCCTTCAGATTTTAAAATAAAGAAAATCTTGGAAGATAAGACACTTTTCCTCTCTTGATGTAGGGTCCGCGTTGACAAGGTATAAAGCTGTCCCTGGGGAAGGTGACTGATGGGCGCTCCATTCATAGGATGGTTTGCTGCAGGTCTCTGAGTGAGCATCATTGTACCAAAGGGCTGGAATGGAAGCCTTTCGTCCTGAAGCCAAGGAGAAACCATGCAGATTCCAGTCATTTCTTCTTGCAACTCATTTTGCCTTTCCTCTTTCAAGAGACTACTCCAAGTACACAGCAACCCAGACAACATGAAAAGCCCAAATCACACCTTTCAGAAATTAGCAGAAGAACAACCGTTTGGCATACTGGAGAACTGTACTAACGGGATGACTGATGTCTGAGTTTTGATCTCCTTCTGTCTTTACTGACCTACTGCATACTCTTATGTCCTGAATGCTCTCCAGCTTTACTTTATCAGAGCTGAAGGAATCTCATGGTTTGCATTTTCAAAGCTACTCAAAAAAAAAGATGAAGAAATAATTTCACAGGCTAGGCTTCCACAAAAGAAAAGTTCCATAAAGAATCATTGCCAATCTTATGATAAAATTTGTGTATAGGCTTGGAGTGCTTAATAAACATCGGTGTGATATAATCACTGTCATGACTAAATAACCATGCCACCTAACCTGGCAGTCGCTGATTTAGGGAGGCGACTTCACAATTAATATTCAGCTCACTGGATTGGCTAAAACTTCCTTCTCCTGAAAGAAGCAAATTTTCAAAAATTTACATAAACCAGAGTTGTGAACAACTTTACATAAACCAGCTTGGTGACAAAATCATGTTATCAAAGTGCTGTGAATGACTCAGGCATTTTGAAGCACTTGCCTGTACAGAGGGTAGCAGTACGTAGGAGCATGTGCGTATGTGTGTGCATGTATGCACTGGATGCACGCTTGTCAACAAACACACTACCCACACAGGCCTGCATGCAATTCCTTTTACACACCACACATCCCCTTGGCTCAAGACTCTGACTTTATTGCTTTTGCTCTGCCTGCAATGCTTTCCTAGAGACAAGCACATAGGTCACCTAAGTTTATGCATTGCGCCAACAATCACTTCATTACTGCGCCACCAAATTTAAAATTTCAACCCCACTATCTCAATACTTTCTACCTTTCTTCCTTGCTTCATTTTTCTTGGTAGCACTTAACATCCATGTGCCATGACTTACTGTTTCTTCTCTTGCTTAACACCAGTGTGGCTTACATGTCAAGATGCTCAAAAACTATATTTTGAAAGAATGAAGGGATTTAAAGATGGTTCAGGCGATGTCAGCTTGGTATCTGGATACAACTTTTAAAATGTTATTTTCCCACTGTACACATGTGTTTTCACATTTCAATAAAGCGACATGGTCATTTTATTATCTAAATGCTATGATATTTTTTCCTCAAGCAATTCTTCAACTTTTACTCTGTCCAGTTACTAACATCTCACCACCTAGTCTGTCATATTCAGTGGTTGGTTGGCATTTCCTATTTTAAATGAGAACTACTTTGACAAACAGGGGTTTTCCAAGCCAAAAAAAAAAAAACGCACACACACAAAAAAAGTTGGCCCTGGTACAACATGAAGAGAATTTGCTGCAAGAAATCACGTAAGCAAATGGAAACACACACACTGGAGGCCCGGCCAGCAAATCAGTCTGCAGGAGAAAGGCTTGTGCTATGCAAGGATCTCCTTACTTTCCCTGTCAGATGAGATGTCTCGACCAGAGGTCCATCTCTCTGCACTCAAAAGATGACCATTTTCAGGGCAGCCACTGGAATTCATGGTGACTTCCCAGTCATTTGAGAAGTTCTCCAGCAAACGTGTTCTAAGATGTCTACCGCGCAGGTACAATCTCAGGACATGAGTCTGCCTGAGTGATTTCTTGATGGAATTTTTTGCCGTCTATTCTAATTTTTTTCAGTCTACGTTTTTATAGGTATTGAATAACAAGAGTATTTTAGAGGTCTCTAGTAGCTGAGCTTGAGTCCTAGACAAAAGACCTCTAGCACTGAAATACAAATATAGCAGAATTCAGGGTGACATCATGCTGCACGGACAACCAGAAGTGACCACAAATAACCTACAATAACCTTTAAAATTAGTTTTTTCCTGACTCCATAAAACAATATTTTATTTGGCAGGCATATATTGGCAAGCTCTTTCAAGAGCTCTATTTGTTTTCTGTATCCAGGAAGACACAACCACTGTTTTCACATAGGTTTCCTTCTACGCTGTGGTTTTGCCATTTTCTGCTTCTTTATGAGTAGCTGCTGCAGAATATTTTTCTTCAGAACATTTATTAAGAGCAACAAGGATATGAATGAAAAACCGTCCTTATAACAATACAGGGTGGGTTTCTCCTTCCATATGTGATGCTGACCAAATCCAAAGACAGAAGTGGAATGTATCAACAGTGATACGGCTTCTTTATTCTGAGGTTACCTAATAACATGCAGCTGGATAAAAATATATTATAGTACATTGAAGGAAATCAGTCCATATGCCTTTTGATGGGTTAATTAACCCCAGGTCAGAAACAGAATGGAACATCATAATATAAACTTTAAAAAGATATAACATTATTGGAGCCAAACTGAAGGGTATCAGAGTAAGAAAACATGATTTCAAAGTTGTCTCATAGGTGACTCAACGGTTTTAGCTTTCCTAACATGACTCCATTATAAAATAAAAGTGGTATATTTTCTTCTAAATGTTAACTTACTATAAAATTCTTTCTGAATCTGATTAGGTTCACATCGCTCATGTTTCCAAAATCTAACACTATTTCCTAGAAGACAAGGATGAGTAAGTGTAAAATCTCCTCAACTATAATAAAACAAAAAATCAACAGTACGTCCAGACTAAGTCACTATATTTCATTTTTTTTTCTTTTGGTTCCTATTAATCTTACCGAGGCAAAAGAGGAAGGTTCCAATAATTAACCTTTTTCTGTTGGCCTAACCAAAATTAACTGGCTATGCAACAATTTAGTTGTCCATATAAAAACAGGAAGAGAGATTTCCCCAAGTAACCCTTATTCACCATGAGAAAAACAGCTGGTGCAGTCTCTTTCCATGTAAGCCTGTGGGGCACAGATGAAAGGATGTATATTTCTGATATCCTCTCTTGTAAATGGGTGGTTTTTTCAGTGGAACTACACCAGCACTCAGTTCCTGAGAGGAAGGGCCCAGAAAAGTCTGGTCCAAATATTTAGAATTATATCTTCATATGATGAGGTCTGTGAAAATGAACAAATTTCCCTCATTAGTGTTACATGAATAATCACTGCAAAATAATAATGGAAACCCATACCTTTCCCACCGAAGAAAGGAGGAAAAGATTAATGAGAAACATTGCCTTCCAACAACAAAAATCAAAGTTTTAGTACCAGACTTCTTTTGTGTCCCTGTTTTCCAGTAGTTCTGCTACATTTCCCACAGTACACTGCTGGGATTTTTTATTTTTTATTTTCGCTACGCATGCTCACACATCTGTTGCACATGTGTGATCAACCGACTAGGTTTTTGAGCCAAATGTCCTGTTAAATGGACAGAGTGGGCAGAGCATTCCTTTGAGAGTTAGACTCTGCCTCTGGTGGATTGCCGCCAAATGCAATGGTGTAATAAAGAAAAGAAATCTGCTCATTTGAATTGCATTGAAATGAACTGTGTCCTCTCCTAAAATACCATATGGTAATAATCCCTGGAGGTATGGGGCATAACACCTAGGTCTGGCAGGCTCCAGTGGAAGGCTGTAAATGTCCCCGTGTAGTCAGGCTGTGAAAGGCAAGATAGTTGACAAGAAGCATGTAGGGTGAAACAAGAATCCTATCTGATGTCCTCAATCAACTCAAAATGAAAGAAAGTAGATTGAACAAAGAAAGCCCAGCAAGCCGTCTTGGAAAAATCCTTCTCCCATTAAAAAGGCCGTTCTTGGATCTCACCTCCAGCAAAGTGAAACCGTATGGGAAGAAAGCCGTTCCACCTGAGCAGTAGCCAGAGTTTCTTTGCAGCAAATTATCTCAATAAGACTCAAGTGTACCTCTACAAAGCAAAAATGCAGTCTTCATCATTCAACCTCCACCGGAGCTGAGAGTAGATGGACCAAGTAACTGGAGACACCAATAGTCATGCCTCCGCTTTGGCTAGCACTCTGCTCTCAGTGAACCTGATCCCACTGCAGGTAGTAGCTGGTCACCCGCCCACTGTGCTACGGGGTCTCGCAAGGGACACACACACACACACACACACAATCGCAGTTCTCTTTTAATGTAGAGAAATTCAGGTAATGTTAGAGACTTGCTAGTGAGATATTAATGCCCGAATGCCAAACGATAGAAAAGAATCATGCCTAGGGCAGAAATTTGAAATGCTTAACTACAATAAAATCCCAAAAGCTATTACTAGTCATAAAATTTTCATTCATATCAACAGTACAGTTCTGATCATTTCATCTTTTTGCAAAGGACAAATTACCCACTAATTTGGTCTAACATCAAAATATATTGCATAGAAATAAAATGAGAAATTACCTCAAGATAAAAAGTTATTCTTGCCTATATTTCTCCTACTCTAATAATTTGATCTTAATGATGTACATCTGTCAATGAAGTTAAGAACCTACAAATCTACTCTCCCTTTTTCCCTTATATGCTTTGACAACTAAAAAATGTCTATTTATATACCAGGATATAAATTATGGATTTATATTATTATTCTTAACTTTCCTAAAACCTTAATTTCATTTTTTCATATCAAATGACTTTGTGTTTTGATTTCTACAATCTCTTTGTGATAATTTTAAGGAAACTCAGTTGTCATTACTTGTAAAAATAAATATTACATAATGGAAAAATTTTAACTAGTGTATATTAAGTATTTTTATCTTATATTGGTTATACTAATTGATTTAATCTGGACCATCATCTAATTAGGAATGTTATCCCCAACATTTACAGACAAGGAAACTGTGATTTATCAGAATATTATGCTTTGTCCAAAGTCAAAAGTAAGCACTGTACCTGAGATGTAATCTCACCTTGTTCTTCTACAGCCAAACCTTCTGAAATGTGTTATGCCATCATGCTAGAAGTATTTTAATTTATTTTGTTTATAAAATCCAGACTTCAGAATTGTCATTTCAAACATATTTCCTAAATCCTGATACTGTCAAAGAGAATTCTGTTTACCTTACTAATTGCAATCTTTTTAAAGAAGCATTGTGAAACTAAATTTTTTTTCAAGGTTGAAGATGTCCTGTTACTAAAGTGCTAATTTCTCATCTCTCCATTCCATTACAAATAATATTATTATAAAAACCTAACCTTTTCTTCAACTCTTTTTAAGCCCCATAGAGAAAAATTATTTCATATCATTGCAGAAACCTTTTTTTTTTTCATTTTCTAAACCAATGCATTTGGTAAAAAGTAGAGCTCGATAAATAAATTCTGTGTTAAATTCTTTTGAAGGAATCAAGTGGTCTTTGCACTTACAGAGTCTCTTTTCTTTGTGAGTCATTTTTACTTGAGGACTCACACAATGGTTGGAGTTACAAAAATGGCTCTTGGAAATTCTGTAGTGGGAAGCTAGTATTTCTTCTGATTCCATACTTCAGGATAAGTCTCATAATATCAACACAGATGTTTCTTTTTTCATTAGCTATCATATCTTCAAGCTTGATGTGGAAATGCCAAATAAATGTCAGCCACACTTTGTTGCTAGTAAAGAAGACACTGGATTCTGAAGCAATACTCAGAGTCATATACTGCGACTCTGCTTACTATTTCAACACTGGAGTACAAAGTACACATAGGAGTCCAAAGTGTGTGGGAAGAATATTTATCTTGTTTTCACAGATCGGAAAGCTGATACATAGAGATTGCATTATATTTATGAGGTCAATGAAAATATCAGCAAAACTGTTATGAGCCAAATCTGCATTCCACAAAATGACATAAAAATAAACTCATAAATGAAAATGTAACTCCCACTTTAAAACATCTTATAAAATTAATGCATCCATATATTCCTGTCTTTTATTCCAGCCCTAATTTAGACTTCCAATGTGTTACTCAATTCACAGATAATCCCCATACAGGCTGCTAAGTGATCTCACACAGTCCCCAAAAAGTCACATACACTGCACACATGTGTTTTAAAGTTAGACAACATGTATCTCCAAAATGCACAGGACCATCTGTATTCAGTAAACCTGAAAGGAGTAAGTTTACTTTTAAGTGGGACCAAAACTACAGAAAAACAAGTTCACACACTTCTCAGATCAATTCTAATGATTTTTTAACCATTTTTAAAGGATGCTATTAATTGTCCCGAGTGAAAAATGTGAGTGGAACTGTCTTCTTTTGTAATCACTAAGAATTTTAATGATTCAAATGCAGACTTGATTGATTCCTTTGAACATAAGAACAGTTCCTGTAGCTAGGTGAATTTTAGTACAATTGTTAGATGTGCTTTAGTGAAAGAGGACTCGACTCATTCGCATCTGCAAGATTTTAAGCAGCTTCTGATTAGACACATAATGAGGTCTGATAACACTCTTGAAAATTCTTAAATGAAAATTTCAGATTTGAAGTAAATTTCAGAAACTGTTTTATAGCAGTGCACACACAGGCATATGCGCGCGCACGCGCGCACACAGACACGCACACACACACACCCCATGGCAGGGGAGGAGAGGGTCAGGGAGGATCAAGGGGGAAGCAAACAAGCCAAAAATAAGGATTTTGTAGACCAATCTCAAACAGATGCCTCAGACACTTACTGGTCCAATGCATCTTCCCAATAGGCACACAGTTCACAATGTGTGTGTGTGAAAACCAACACATATAAACAGTAATTTGAGCTGAGCAACATTGCTACCTACTTTCTCTTCTTTTCACCTCTCCTCCACAAATCCACTTAATTCCTAATCTGCTAAATCAGGAGCAACAGCCCATAATTAGCTTTCTCAATTAAAATGCAGAGTTCAAAGTTTACTCCAGAGTGAGTAATTGCTTTTGAAAACCACAACCAGCAGGCAGCTGCAGGATCACTACAACAGTTTATGTAACCTCAATACATCTGATCAATTTTATTATCTCCACAGAATGGCCCTATCTGGGAGAGGAGGCTTTTAAGTATGCCTCCTGCATGTCCCAGAGAAAGAAGTTCTTCAACACCATAAATATCCTTTTGCCATCACCTTGCTGAGGAAACAAACTCACATTACACGTCCGTCCTTCAAAATGCAACAGAAATGAAGAAGCTCACGATATTCAGCCAGGGTGGGAGTGCAGGGGCAGGGGCAGGAAAACAAATTTACAAACTTACAAGGTTTAAAAACATTCAAACATCCGGCTCATGATGTTTGGGGTTTTTATTCACCCACAAAGGACGCTGGGAGAGAGCTGCAGACCTCACCAAAACAGAGTATCACGTTTCCAGAGCCCTGCCTCTACCCTAGCGACCTTATTATTCTGAAATTCGTTCCATGGCTACAGTAATGAGGTAGACGGAGCCCTTGGTATTGTCTAAGCGGACTCAGGGACCTCAGTACTCCTGCCCCCACAGAACAGCACCTCCAGAGCTGTCTCCCAACTCCACCTTCCTGATTCCATCTCCCACATCCGGCCAGGCTTGCCCTGCAGATCCTAGGATTGGACCCTGAAGCCTCTGGAAGCACATTGGAACCCAAAACATCAAACAGGCTGTGTTTGGTACATCACCAGCCCGCTTCCAAGAGGCCACAAGGGATACACACGTAGACACTTCACCAGTCTTCCCAGATTTCAAGTGCCGGTTCTAACTAACTTCCCTGGGACCCTTTTTCTTCATCTCTAACCTTACAGCTTCATTTTGAAGACTGAATGATTATCCTGTGCGAAGTACTCAGAATCATGCCAGGCATCTTTTAAAGTGCTGTCTAAGTGTTACCGGTTAGCTTTTATCATGAACTCCAGATGCAGTCTATGGTAGTTCCCCTTGGCTCTGTGCCTTGCGGGTTGGACAATCCTCCCCTCTCACAGGCTGGGCTCTCTCCTCTTGGAATGGGGTAGTTAAGTAGCCTGCAAGGAAAGTTCAAGTGACCAGCAGCCCGGGTGGTTCCTGTGAGCTTGCTCTCAGGTCACATTACAAGAAAGGTGTAACGGCACCATACACTGCTCCATGTTTTTTTGGTCTTTGTTTTGTTTTTTTTTAGAAATCTAACCACTTTGGGAAATGAAGCAATGGACCCAGAATAAAAGTAGCTACAGTTGTCTCTAAAATACACCATCCTGCACTGCCACACAAGTGTAGTGAGACACTAATTCCAATCCATGTACTTTGCTTTATTTTCTTTTCATTCTCTTTCCTATCCATTCCACCATCCAATTCACTTTCCCTTCTTTAGCCATGCTATTGCATCCAACAGCTTTGACTTCCTATAAACTTTGTGTAATAAGTCTTATGCATATTTTAACATAAAGTACATTGATTTATAAACTAATAATCAACAAAAATGAAGATTTTGATTCATTCTGCTTATTATTTTTCATTTAAAAACTCTCACAATATTTGTAAGATTTCATCTGTATCTAATTTGGCACTTTTAATGACCACAGAGTAATCCACGGTGTATGTTATTAAATTTTTACCTAATCACTCAATGCTAGTCATTCAGTTAGCAAAAATATTACTATTCAATAGTTATTTCATGTTTACCAATCTGATCTAAAGTCATAGTGATTTTGGTAAAACAGTGAGGGCATTACATTTTTCCTCCCATCTTTTGCATACGAGAGTGTTACCTGAATAATTATGGAGACTAATAATTCTCTCTTTCACTTTCTAATATAGATGTACTCTGGAAAATAGCATTTTTTAAAAACTCTCTTGGCAACTAATATGTTTTGTTGATAAAAATAAATGTCTCAGAGACACTGAGCAATGTAAAACACTGGCATTTTGAAACCTTTGAGGCACATTATGAATAAAAAGTAAGAAATAAGCTAGCCGTGTTTTCAATATCTATAGAGTTTTATTTATTTAAGTATAGGAAATGTACAAGATTCCAAAGATATTTATACAAGTCTGCATTGCAGCACTGTTTAACGTACTGGAAATGATTTAAATGTCTATCAGTATAAGATTGGTGTCTAAATAAAATAAATAAAATATGGGGTTTTATGTAACTACAACAAATGAAGGAATTCTGTGAGAACCGACACAGAAACATCTTAAAAACACATTGCGAGTAGAAAAGACAAGTCACTGATGAGTAATTTTTCATATGTCTCCTCATTTGTTAAAAAATGGAAGTATACACTTACAGTAATGAAAGTATATACAGGAGAGCACATGCTAGAAAATACCTGGACAGACTTAAACCACACAGAGGAATGGAGAGCACAGTCTAGAGAAAGGAGAAAAAATAGTTACTTCTGAATTTTTATACTACGTTTCAACTCATGTATTTTGGTTGTTAATCATCAGTATGCATTAGCTGCACGTTGAACTTTGCTAAATATAAATAAAATTAAAATGTAAAGGAGCAAGCCTGGCTTTCACGGTGGGCTGGAGATAGGGTTGTACTTACAGGTGGAGAAGCCCCGACCTAGTTATAATGTCATTCAGCGAAGGAAAACAGATGTAGGAAAGAAAATGAAGAGAAGATCAAGGAATGGCAGTTCCCAAGTCACTGACTACAAGCCAGTGTAAAATCTAAGCGATATCACTGTTTCCACACTGACACATCATTTGCAGAGGATGTGTGTGTGTGTGTGTGTGTGTGTGTGTGTGGTGTGTTGCAAGGGAAAAATAAAAGAAAATTTTTTTCATGTAAATAGAAAAACAATTTTTAATGAACTTGGAGGAGTCTGGAAAAACTTGTTTACAAGCCTTGATGCTAACAATAGAAAACTAAGGAAGAAAATGAGTTAGAAATGACTTTTCAACAGTTAAAATGTCAAGAAATTTAGTTTTTTCACTAAAAGTAAATTTGATATAACCATGTGTTTCTTTTTCTTGACACAAATTATGTAAATTTAAATTTTTACCATATAGAAACCTCATAGCTGAATCTTTCATATTTTCTTGGAAAATTTTTAAGTTCCATTTTATTGTTCCATGTTTTAAAACAGATAAAATAAATCACTGTTAATTTTTTTCCAAATATTCTAACACCAGCAAATTTAATCTCAAATTAAACTTGAAAATCTCTTGCAGAATTTGACATTTTAAATTATTTACAGAAACTAAGAAAAATATATGAAATGTTAATGAAATTACGACAAGAAGCATTCAAACTATCCTTCCTATAGCTAGTCCTTTTTTCCTTGAGAATTACCTATTTTTAATTATTTCTCAAGTAGGCGGCAGATTTTTTAATCTTGAAAATTAAACATTTGGCTTTGCTTTCATAAACCCAAAAGAATAACTTAGTGAAATGCCGTAGTTTACCATAAATGTTTGGCAAAGCCAAGTCCCCAAATGGCAGAGAAACAAATGTATTAATTCATTAACGGCAAATAAAACAGCAGATCTAACAAAAGTGTGGTGAAAACAGCAGATCTAATCAAGTGTGGTGAAGCATACCACAGCCCAAGATTTTTACTTTGTTAGGATCAAACAATTTCTCTGAATCCCAGATCTATATGACTTTAAGTTGTAAAAATTTCACATGAAAAGTAAAAATATTAATGTATTGCTACAGTCGACATCACATATTAATTCTTCTTAGCACCATTTTCTCAGCTTATAAGAATATTCAACAAGATGTAAATGAGAAAAAGTATTGGGCGAAGCACTAGAGAAAGAAGTTCTAGGTATTTCTACTTGAATCTCTTGCTTTCCTGCTCCCGTTAAGCAAAGCAGCACGGGAATATTTATTATGTTCTACTCCCTCTAGTGGACAAATTGTGAATGGCACTCTCAACAAGGCGCTCCCGTTCGTGAGTGAAAAACCTGTTAACAGTTTCAGTGATGGCGAAATTTTACAGTCTGTCATGTCTCTCCTTGAAGAAAGCTGAAGTTTGCATCTGGGGATGACAATCGTTAGGAATTTATGTTCATACCAAACCCAGATCCAAATTCCACTCTTTAGAATGCGCGCTTGGACCGCCCGAAGAACCTGGGAAGAATTTGCTGTCTTGCCACCCATCCTAATCGTTAAGTGTGTTTAGACATGGTCTCAGCATAAAAACAGCTACAGAAGGAGTGAAAAGGAGCAGCATTAAGAAGCAGATGGGTTTTGTGCCAACTCTGCAGGGGGAGTGTAATAATCACGGACTGCAACACAGGATCTAACAAAAAATTAAAATGGAAAATAATACACTGTTTCAGCCGGGGGAACAAAAAAGGAATACTTCAAAAATCCATACGATCGTAAAATGGGTTACTTCGTGGCATTATGGATTGCCCATACATGCAAAAATAGTTCAAACGGATAAACATGCCCGACAAATGTTTGTTCATCTGCACTTTGAGAAATAGTTCTCTGTGTGTGACGTTGCATAACCTCTGCCAGATGGAAGGGTTTGTGCAGCTTATGATTTTTGCTAGGCCACGGTGGGAAAGGAACACTTCGTGGAGCCTAAGTGACCCCCCCCAAATTTACAGAAGGGCAACTATGTGTGCAAAGTAGCAGGCTTTAGTCAAACTATGACTCGCCAGATGCTCAGATTAACCCTTTCCGCTGGTAAGGGTGCCTGCTGGAGTACTGCAGTTTACCTGAAGAGCTCAGAAAGCACGAGTTGAAAACAACCTCCCGTTTTAGGACTGGGTCAAGTAGGAGTCCTTTAGGTCATGAGGCCCCCCGCGGCATGGATTCCTGCTGATCCCCAGAGGTTTGGACTTGTGAGTCCATTCTCTTGTCTCTCTGTGTCCTTTGCCATGTGATGATGCAGGAAAAAGGCCCTCAACCTTGGGATTTCCGGTCTGCAGAATGAGGAGAAATAATTTTTTGAAAACTAAATTACCCAGCCTATGCCATGGTAACACAAAATGGGCTAAGACACTGGAGTGCTCTCAAAAAATTCAAAAATTAAATTACTCTGTGCTCCATCAATTCCATGCTTGGTTATTTATCGGTAGGATTAATGTCCCTTATCTCTTATACACTGCCATGTCGTCGGCTGCGTTGTTTACAGTAGCCCACATAGGGAAAGGAGTCTCTGTGGACAGATGAGTAGGCAAAGAAAACGTGATGTTTAAGTACACACTCACTAAAATACCACTCACCTGTAGAGAGGGGGTTCTGCTGGGAGTAACAAGGTGGATATACCGCAGGGAGACAGCGTTAAGTTAAATAAACTGAGCATAGGAAGTGAAGATTGCATAATCCCCTTAAACAGAGAACTCAGAACTGTTCTATAAAGAACTGGAAAGTGGTTTCCAGGAGCTGCTGGGGAAAGGGGAGCAGGGACTAGGAAGATGTATATGGAAGGGTAAATACCTGAAGTTTTAAGATGAATAAATTTAGAGACTTAATGTGAAGCACCATGACTATAGATAATAAAAAATGTACTGTATACCTCCAGTTTGCTGAGACTTTAATATTCTCATCATACCAATAACAGGCAATTATGTGAGTGACAGATTTTTAAGTAGTTTGGTTACAGTGATCATTTCACATTGTTTACATATATTTAAATGGCGCACTGTACATATTGAATATACATAATCTTTATCTGTCAATTTTTTCATTGATAAAGCTGAAAAAGCATTCATATTGAAATTAATACAGACTAGTGTATTATAAGCTCCTTGGTCAAAATTCTCCTCTACTTCCTCAGCTGCTCTGTTTATCCTGAGCTTCTTGCATTATTATTTTCCCAAGCATGAGGTGGTTCTAGAATTTAAGGTGAAGTATTAAATGTGAATTACAATTTAGTGCTCAAAGAAATCAGATCATTTTTCCACTTCCAAGGGAAATGTGTGTCTTTGATTTGGTACCGGGCCTGCAACTGAGCAGACCCTGAAAAGTATGCTTACTGCCAAAGAAGACGAAGCTCCAGGCTGAATGCTCACGCTCATCCCCATTAATTTTCACTGATAGCACAGAAGACTGATTTGCCTTTTGGAGTGTCTGCTGATGAAAGAAGTGCCTGCTGGGAAGAGAGGGTTAGAAATGATGGATAGTCACTAAACTTAGAACAGGAGGATGATGGGTTAACTTGGGCAGTATAGTGGTTGATTGATTGTATCAACCTGAGACATTTAGAAGCTTAACTAAGTGAGTTTAGCAACTCTACACCCAAAGGTGTAGAAGCCCACCCTAGGGTGGCTCATTACCTGGAGGTATAAAAGGGAAGGAGCAAAGAGGAATGCATTCCATTCTTGGGAGAAGCTCCAGTCTTCGCCTTTGGTTGGACCTCATCTTCTGGCTTCCAGCGTAGACTCTTCAGCTTTCTGACACCTACTCTTGAGCCTTCCATCTTAGAGTCTTCAACCTTCAGTCGCAGACCCATCAGCCTGCTGGTGTGGACTTGCACAAGACACTAGGGTGAACTCCAGACCTTGGACTGAATCCTTCGGTCTCCAGTTTGCAGACGCCCTCTGCACGCTTCCTCATCCGCTCTGTGGCTGACCATTGTAAGCCAATCCTGTTGTTTCTTTTACATCTGTATATCTCGTATTATATCTGTTTTCTCTAGTAAAACCCTGACTAATACTTGACTAAAACCCTGCCCTGCTCAGGCAGACTGAGCACAATCAGTGTAGGATGGCAAAGAGCTACAACTTCAGAGGAGAATTATGGGGCCTTTTCTATAATTTTATTTGCGTGAAGTCTCTTCACAAGTATGACTTTCTTCATAAAACCATCCCATAGTTACTACAGTGAGGAAGGCAGGTGTGAGGCAGAAAAGTACCAGGTAACTAGATGGTAGATTTGTTTGGGCCACTCATGATGTTTGTATGACTAAAAGGCAATATAAGCACATCAAGCATCTGAGGCAATCATTATCAAAGTGTGGCCTTGAATTTAACCTACAAGTTCTACATGCAACTCAAGGCCCACTAGATCTGAATCTCCAGTAGCATCGTCCAGGAAGCAATATATTAACAAATCCCCAGCTGATCTTCTGTGTAAATACTGAATAGTAAGACTCAGTCTTCGCACCAGAGACTTAAGCATTTTCCACAGCCGGGAAAAGGTAAGATTGTCAGGAGGGGAGTCTAAAATGACAACCACTAGGGGGGAAATCAGGCACAAACTTTTATGAATTCCTTAAAAGTTGACATTTGAAGATAAATATATCACTTCTCAATTATATGTTCCTTCTACGTGGGAAAAGAAATTGGCTTAATTAAATGAGCACTGCATTACATCGCTGATTAATGGTTAGAGATCATATTGAAAAATACATACCATTAAATTCTAGAACCACCTTGAGCTTAGGGGAAACTATAGTCTGAGATGCTCAGGGCAAACTGAGACCAGCTGACAAAGCAGTAGCTTTGGAGCTGAGCTTGCCTTACACTGAAAATAAACTGCAAACGCAGATCCGTTCCATTTTGGTTCCTTCAGCCAATATTGAACAACCACTGTATACATAATGTTTACTGGTGGGAATACTAAAAGGAACAGTGAGATTAGTGTTTGCTCTGCTTCCAGCAAAAAACACTAGGAAAAAATAAAAACTGAATGTGAGAAATTTTGCAATCATTTGTATGGTCACCTAGATACTTTAAAATAGTGAACATTTTAGTCAAGGGGAGAAAAACCAGGACAACTGGGTGGATTTGCGGAGATGAGTTGTAACACGCAGGTTGATACTGAAAACAAACTAGATTTTTCTGTGGAAACGGTTTGTTTAAATATCCACTTCAGAGCATCACGGTTTACTGGCGTATGTAACCAATGCTATTATTGTTTATAAGCAATTGCAGTTGGCATCCCCAGGCCTCTCCTTGCAAACCTGGCACAGTCTCATGCTAATCTCCCAACAGTTCTACTTGCAAGAAAATCTAGGCCTGGCAGCGTGACTGCCTTCTACATACATGATTTGAGAATGTGTAACCACAGTGTCTGCCTTCACTTCCTGATGTTTGGTGGGTTTCTCAGCGATATTTTGTAAAATATGGAAGGGTCTTACAGTGCCATCATTTCTTGGAATTAGTGGTTCTGTAGTTTGGTTGCTCAAAAGCAACAGAAATAAAATCTCACAAAGCATATAGCTCAAAAACTATCTAGCAATCATGTGACAGTGGTGATCATAATTTAAAAATATATTCTCCATGCTGAAAAAAAGTCATCTGCAAGGGCCCAAAAGGGCTACAAAAATGTAAGCTTTTTTCTGCCAGGTGCTTTGTCTATAATAAACCTAAAGAAGAGTTGATTCACATTACCTCTGTGCTGCAAGAAAAGCATTTCCAGGTTGGAAAGAACGTTTTTGCAATGTATCTGTATTAAATCCTTGATGCACACTTAAGTCACTCTTATTTATAAAGCCGCAGCATTCTAATATTTAAACTCTTAGATTGCACTGTTAACTCCCACCCCTGAGCAACCATCCTTCATTCGCAAACTCTGCCACTCAGCTTCATCTCAAAAATCCATCTACCTGAATCAAGCCATCCTGCATCTCTACCACCACTGTCTGCAGCCTTTCCATGTATACTAAACTCGGCAAAACCAATCACGATCTTTCAAGAATATACTTGTAGGTCATTTAATCTATGTAGAGACTATGGAAATCTTGAGGACAGAAAACTATCTTTTCATGCCCTGTGCCTATTTTTTAAGCTCTTTTTATCATGTTTATTGTTTTCCAAAGCTCGCATCCCTGCCATACCATAGATGTGCAGTTCTTTAACTATGACTTCTCTCGCAGGTATGTAGGGGTAAAAATGACTTTTAGGATTGTAGCTTTAGCTTTTCGGCTGAGGACCCGAATGTCCTTGTAAAATCACTCTGTCTGAAGCCCATCATCTGTGTAAGGCAAGTGGTTGGGTCTAATGATGCCTAAAACAACTAAAATGATCTCAAAATGAAAACAATATAGTGTCATGTGTTTTCCAGTTTGGGTTGAACCAAACCTTTAAAATTTGTACCCACCATTGTTAGGAAAGATCTTCCACTCTTTTAAATACTATTTGAATAACACTATTCTTTTAAATGCCATTTGAAATAACCCTACTGTATCACCTCTGCACAGTGCAAAATGGTAGAGAAAGTGGTTGTGTTTCACGTGTTTGCAGCATTTCCTTCATGCAAATCAATCACAAAAGGACCATAGTGGTCATAAATGCTAGTGGATGCAGACACCAGACAATAAAGAATAAAGCAGACAGAATGTGTTTCATTAAGGAGTGGTGGCACCTCTGGAACATAAGTATGTGCCTTCTAAAAAGAGTAGCTTATTCTTAGGTTGAGATCACTTACCTTGGAAGTAAAAGGCTTTTCCTTACTGAATGGCTGCATTTCTGTAATGGAATTTTCTAATTTTTATATGTAGGTAATTATTTTATATTTTGAGTGGAGACAGGACAAAACCTACCTATGGGCTAAATCCAGCTACAGGGTTTCAAATGTGTAAAGTCTGGCTACTTTTCAAGACTTTACAAATCTGAAAGCTACAAAAGTAGGCTATTCAACAAGAGGGTTGTGTAATAACACTCTTATGTGTTCTTTAAGAGAGAAAGGACATATCTATATATTGACAATATAACAATGTTTTCAAATGTTTATGTATTTGTTTATTTTTATTAATCAGAAAAGCATTTAAACAAACTTCCTTTATTAGGAACGAATACAATTTGTTCCTTTATTAGGAACAAATACAATCTTTCGAAAACAATCTTGTTAATAGGAATAGGTAAGAGGAAATAGTTGGTTTATGATTTTCACAGTAAGATCATTCTGGTCATCACCGATAGCCTGAACATTCTGAAACATTTGAAATAAATTTTGAATTCTGTATTTTAAATGTCAAAATAAAGAACAAGCATATTTTATAATATTTGTGACATAGGAAAAGCTGAAAAACATACACTTGTGATATATATATATAGCCATATGTGTAAATATTAACAAGCTTTGTTTCCCATGCATGTATCTTGCATATCCAAACATAAAAGCAAATTCTACCACCAGATGGAGCTTAGCTTCCATTAAAACAGCAGCTATATAAAAAAGATTTCAAGAGTTTGAGTTCTTTGTATACACCAGGAAAGCACTGAAGAAAAGAGATAGACTTCAAAGAATAGAGTGTTTTTAAAGCCTGTTACAAGTACCAGTTATCAGGAGACTTTAAGTATTCTTCATAGGGATACTTCACTGATTGGGCTCTAAGTAACCTCTCATAAATGTTTTGACAACTGACTTCCTTTCTTCCTTTTCTCTTTGTTTGTATGAGAATGTTGTTAAATTCTTGTACATTTAAGTGCCTGCCTTCAAGCAGTAATTACAAATCATCACTATAACAGGGGCCTAAGAAGTAAAATTATCAAAAGAAAACAATCTATGTTGTGTGGAGACTGATCTCTAAGTTGTAGTCCAGAACATGTATTCTCCATTAGATGAAATTAAATACACAGCAAGCATCTACTGTAGGGCTTGAAAAAGAATCAGCTGGTAGCAAAAGTTATTTCTACTATATTCTCAAAGGAGACAAGCCTTTCACAACTAATCCTCCCAAATCAGTGTGCTGCCCTGTCCATGAAATGTCCACTGTGTATCAAAAGCAGGACTGGGCCTCGAAAAACAGCCCATGATATAATATATACATACTGTTGAACTATGGAGGAAGGATGCAAATTATAAACCAAGAGCTGGAGCTTGCCCCTAAACTGAGGAGAAATTATGCAAATTAGATATAAAGCATACCTGCAAATTATTCCCCAACTCTACATGCGAATTGGGCCTTAATTTGTGTTTACATACTTGTATGTTCTAAAACACTGGAGAGAGGAAAGGGAAGGTAGGGCAGTCAAGCAGAAACAGGAATCAATATTGTAGGATAGATGAAAACTGAATAAACATAGGGCAGGTGATGTGCTTCCAGAAACAGCAAGGGCATCTGTCGAAGCTCGGCAGCAGGAGGGGAATGAGCAGGTATGTGGTCAGAAAGCCAACACGGATGAGTCCATTAAACGCACATGTGGCATGAAAATATCGGAGCAGACTGCAGACGCTGTTGTGGACTAAGGTGATGGAAGACAGGAACATAAAAATGCTGGGTGTGCTAGCTAGATACAGCATTTATTGGAGATAGTGTGTTGGGAATATAAATAAGGAGAGCATTATTTACAGAGCATATAAAGGAAAAGAAAATCAGGGGAAGTTCATCAACATTGAGCCTGTCTTTTTTGCGAGCCTGACGTTGTTTACACTTGTCACTAACTTTCATTATTCTACATTCAAAGAAAAGGACGGTGTGTAAAACGTCCTCTACTCTTTGTGGCCAAAAAATTTACGCTTGAAATTAAAGCACAACATCAGGATAGATGCGTGTGCAAAGATAAACTAACAGAGCACGTGAGGCAGGAACGGCGGGTTCAATCACAGGCACTGTGCTGCTCTGCAGATGGGAAAGGATTTGCAGGACAGCATGGCACACGGGGCACAGGTAGCGGTGAAGACACACACTGAAGAGATGGCAAGAGCGAAAAGCAAGACCAGATTCAATGACAGTCAAAGAAACTAAGGTGGACACATTGGTAAAAGAGAAAGAGACCAAAACACCTGAAAAAGGAGAGCACAAGTATCAGTGTTCCCAACCAAGACACGAATTCCGGGAGTAAACCTGATGGGGAAGAGACAAATAAAGGATCAGTTTCAGTTAAGTCTAGCTAAAAAGATAATCAAGTGTAAACAAGGGCAGATGTGTTGTCCAGTGCTCTAGACAACTGGAGATGCAGGTCGCAGTCCACGTGGTACTCATTGGTAGAAGCCAGACATCTGCCCTGAGAGGCAGCCTTCCCTTAATAGTCAGGGCACAGGAGGCAGGGCTTCTTCCGTTATCTGTGGTATTTTGTCCCTTGCTCCCCCCCCCCTTTCATTTAAACCTGGTAGCCTGGCTTTTTCATTCCTCCCCTAAGAGATTTGGAAAGGAAGAAAGTGGAAAGAGCCTGAAGTTGTAGATCCGGCTGGCTCTGGTGTGAAAGCCATCATGTTGCATTAATGAGCCTTGGGTAAAAGACAAAAGGCAAAAAGAGAAAAAATCAAAGGGAGTTAGAGAAGGAAGGAGGAGGACGGGACACTGCAATGCAGGAGTGCAGGCTGTGTCATTGCTTTCGATTCCTGGCCTTGAAGGACAGTGAACTCTCAAAAGTCAGCAGTGAAGACTGACAGCCTGGGACTAGATCAAGAGTTCTAAGGCTTGGATGCTTAAGTCCTGGAGCTGTTATACATCCCTGATGCAAGAAGAGTCTGAAAAATGCCTGAGACGGATTTTTGTCCTAATCCTATAGTGTAGAGGCTTGAAATCAAAGCTAATCTGATTTTTTAGAAATAGGTATATTTAGACATATGAATGTATAAATTGAGTTTCTAACGCATTGCATATGGTTCAATGGATTGTTAAATATCACTGGGTTTACATAATCTGTCTCCTTTTCTGAACAAAGCTGTAAATTCCGCAAGGATTTATATC
Organism: Dolichotis patagonum; assembly: GCA_004027295.1. Taxonomy (NCBI): domain Eukaryota; kingdom Metazoa; phylum Chordata; class Mammalia; order Rodentia; family Caviidae; genus Dolichotis; species Dolichotis patagonum. The sequence continues at coordinate 107,638 of PVJX010002317.1, forward strand.
ACAACAGATAAAGGCTTACTCTAAGCCCTGTTGATACTGCTACTAGTTTGGAAATACACTTTATGCTTGAAAACATCTTAGCAGGTTACTGTTACTTTTAACAACAACTGGAGTTAACCAGATGGTTAAAATGTAATGCCTCACAGAGATTATATCTTAAAAACAAACAATGGCACATAAGGAGAATGCATCAGTATAATACATAGTAAATACCACAAGCACTGTGTGAACCCCGGAGGGTGTGCAGGTCTATGGGAAAATTTAGAGAAGGAGTTTAACAGAAGCCTAAGGCAAGTCTCAGCTACCAAGGCGATAGCAAGACAATTTTCTCCACACAGCACGCACTGGAAGGTTCTGTTTTCTGAACTAGCACTAACAATGACTCCACAGTATGCTATTTCCATTGTCATAATAATTATGTGCTTTTTTTACATTGGCAGAAAATGTCTCAAGAATAGGAATCCTGCCCTTTGTCTTTCTGTGCAATTTCCATGGAGGCAAGAGTCCTTGATCATAAAAGATTCTTAATAAATCATTAGGGACCAGAAGTTGGTCTGCTACACAGCTCACAGCCTAATGGCCAGGAGACACTTATCTATTGCTAATGACTAACTGTCATTTGGCCTGGAGTCCATAGGAGAATGAATCAGAACAAAAGCTGAAGAAGTGCACTTTGAATATTTTATGACTGTATCTGTGCTTATTGTTACTGAGGATCACTCTTCATTCAATTGACAAGAGGCAAGACGGGAAGAACAACAATCAGGCTTTGGATTCCAGCCATGCCGTGCACTGGCCGTGATGGTCACCTCCTCCCTGAGGGCTCTGATCTACAGGCGCTTCTGTGACCTGTCAATCACTGTGAGTTTTCAAGACAGACCTATCACATTAGAGGTAAAAATTGTTTGGCAAAAAGTAAATTATAACTGGCAATTATTGTTAAATAACTAGTTTGCCCTCAAGACAGTATTTTACTAAAGATCAGTGAGGTTTTATTAAACCTTTCTACATAGATATTTTGTCCATACTTTTGTTTCTAGTAAAATTTAATCTTGAATTTATTCAGTCTCGTGAAATAGTTCTCTCAATTGTATTTTTAAAAAATCAGAGTGTTCTGACTATCATGAATGTTTCAAATATCCACCGTTTGGGAAATGTATGATTATTCACACTATTTGGTGTTTAACTTGGACACGTAAGCATTTTTCTGGAAGGGAATGGCTGATGGTTTTGTCATTTATTCAGGGGAGTATCTACTAATCTTGATAAAGAAATGAGGTGAGTTCTTTGCACGGGGTGTGGATAAGGACGAGCACGGCCTGCTCTCTAGTTTCAGGAGCAGCTGGGGCCAAACATGCGGGGATCAGAAGTCCGTGAAGCGGTCAGGTGAAATCAGTGAGATGAGTGACCAATCTGCCTTTTCTTCTCTCTGGTGGTAGCATACGTCTCTGTTACAACAGGAAGATTATTGTGGCATCAGAGATAGTAATAGTTTCTACCTCCATCAACCGCATGCAGCTGAGGTCCAGCTGCCCAGGGGAGCAGAAGAGCAGCCAGGTCTGATTCTGTGGGCTGCAGACACAGTTCCCCCAGGGGGACACACAGCGCTGGCCAAGAATGGGGCCACCAGTCTTTGCTGAGGATGATAAGGAGTCTCCGCAAAAGAGGCAGGAGAGCACTGACAAGACGAAAAAGAAAGAACACAAGAAACCAAGGGACTACTAAGGCAAGCATGAGATTGCTGGGAGGACACTATAAGTTAGGTTATTCTGACAGAAACCATGTGGATTCATAATAATTTAGGATTAAAAATGAATCAAGTAAAATTGTAAACTTATTTTTATATAATAAACTAATTAGGCTGCCAACAGAAAAGATATAAATCACTTAAAGAAGTGTTCAATCTTCATTGCCAATAGATTTTGTTAAGTATGAGTAATTATTAGGTATAAACAGGTACTATGTGCATACACCAGAAAATTTTTTCTCTGTTTTCCCACTTTGCCAATTCAGAGACATCTAGCCTCTAGAATTTCTTGATGGATAGGCACACAAAGCATAAACTAGCACTACAGTTATTTTAGAATTTTCAAGAAAATGTCCACATGAAAATAAATATATTTCCATGTTTCTCTGAACTGATGGAGAGGGAGAAAGAGAGAGAGATAGAAAGAGTGAGGGAGAGAGAAAGAAAGAGGGAGGAGGGAGAAAGAGAGATTAAGGAAAACATACCAGTAGTTAAAGTTTTGGACTGTATTTCTTAAGAGGAAACTTTAAATTTAAATTTTACCACTCCTTAAAGAGTAATGAAAGCTGGGAGTGGTGGTGCATGCCTATAATCCCAGGATGCAGAAGGGTGACACAGGAGGATCACTGTGAGTCACAGGCCCGCCTGGGCTATACAGTGAGTCTGAGACCAGTCTGAATTACAAAGCAAGACCCTGTCTCAGATAGATACACAGACAGACAGAGATAGACATAGAGATAGAGATGAGATAGAGATAGAGATGAGATAGAGATAGAGACAGAGACAGAGATAGAGATGAGATAGAGATAGAGATAGAGACAGAGATGAGATAGAGATAGACAAATAGAACAATGTAAAGACCAGATAATACTACATCATCCCTTTCCTCTTCCAACACAATTTTCAATTCTTTTGCCAAAAATGACACTTCCAATGTCAAATGTGTATATCAAAAATCTTTAGGGGAAAATCTTTCAGGTTGCCCTTCACTGTTTTCACTGACTTACGCAGCTATATGAAGAGAATACTTCTTTACCAACAATAAAGTCAAATAATTGTATATCACAAATCTTGATGGATAAAGTAGAAAATAGTGGCTTCAGAATTGAACAGTTGCTTTATTAAGCAAAAAAACCTTCAGTAAAATTAAAATAAAATCCCATTTTGGCAATACACATAGGTTTTGAAAGCAGTGTTACGTATAACTACATAATCAATTCAGACTTTTAATATTAAGAGCTCTAAATCAAGGCTCAGAATACTTGCCCTATAGTTGCTACTCCTTGCAATTATATAATATTACATTCATTTTAAATTCTTTTTTTGAAGGCTATTTTTATTACGTATTTTTATTAGTATATGTTTGCACATACTAACACATTTATCATGAGGAGTATATGGCAGAACTTACAGATAGTCCAGTGAGAACCTCAGAATTCTTAATGCAGTTACATATTTTTGGCTTCTTTCCAGATTTATGTGAACAGCAACTGATTCAAGAAACAAACAGACGGAAATGTCTTGAATGGCATTCTTTTACCATCAAGTCATACATACCTCCATTCAGTAAAATAGGCAACTGAATTCCTGAACTGGGCAGTTCAATAACACATTTTTGAAAACTCAGGAGGTATTAAAGAGTTATATTCTATTCAAACAAGAAGAGGAAGAGGCACTATGAACAGGGTCTTAGAAACACACGGAACAGAAAACAAAATCCTTGAAACTACTGAAGAAAATCAGAAACACAGATGTTATCACATTTCCTCCTTGTCAAAGGGATGTTTTGCTATCCACTTAAACTGAAGAGTTTGCTTTCAACAAAATTGAGGGTTCAGATGTAAAGAATAGAAAAGGAAACACATATATGTATATATGACCTGACATACCAGTAAACCAACTTCAATAGCCCATTTTATAATAAGGTAGAACAAAGCACATAATGAATGCATACCTCCAAGTGGCAAAGCTCCAGAAATTTCATTCAGTTAATCCACTAGATGCCTTGCCAAACCTTATCCAAATAACTCTCTTAGGACAGTCTAGAGACTCATTGAAATTCTTACAAAATTGACCTCCTTGTGGCATCTCCAATCACGTGTCCACTCAGGTCAAAATGATCACTAGACTTGCCTTTTTGAAGCTTTCGCAGTTTTACAAAATGGCAAATGAGGAAGTACATTCAAGTAAAATTCTGGATCTATATGTAAATCAGCTTTTGTAAACCATAAGTAAAAAGCCATCCTCCCTCTTTGTGATCCAGTTTTCTAAAAAAATTGTCCAAAGCAGGGACAAATGTGGCTTTCGGTGCACTGGGTGATTATGAGTCCTTCATCTGCGTCTCTGCCTTCGTGTGCTGTCCTATCACAAGGTCCATACAGCTCTGCCTCAGAAATCACGTGAAGATTAATTGAGCACAAATTGGAAGAAAAAAGCTTTTGACAAACCAGGCTTTATCTATGCTGCTAGGTAGACCCAGAAGTTTTAATAACTATTCAGAGTATTTGGTAGCAACCTCACTAAATAATTAATTGGCATAATGCATTTCAGCTGTGAAGACATTTGTAGAAATCAAAGAACCCAGTATTTCAGATGGTAACAAAAAACAAAAGCAAACAAAACAATGATAAATAATCTGGCTCCACTCTGGCCTTACTCATCATACCAGCTACAATTCATTCCCCAAAATTCCTAAAGAATAAACATCACTGAGCATATGTGATGAATAGAATTTCAAGGGTGACATTTCCTACGACCCAAGCCCTTCTCTAGACCTTCCTTTCTCTCCTGAAGTTAGTGAACGGATTTCCACTTGCTGTCTTGCTGAGCACAAATGGCTGTAAGTGCTCTTGTTTTTCAAGAAAGTACTTACTTTTGTTTTTCACCTTCCACTTTCATTATCCAAAAATATCTGATCATTTATTGCCTGGAAATGCTAATGACCTTAGAGCTCACAGGGATGACTTTAATAATATGAGGTGTGTATCGGTCTTTGCTGATTTTGCATGCAGATCCAAGTGGGTTCCAAAATACTAGATATTTGCTAGGTTACAAAGGGCTCAGCAAAGAAACAATACAGAAATGCTAAAAAATAATAAACTGTATCCATTTTAATTTTCTTATTATTAAAGAAAAATACTGAGAGTCCTATCTTTGAGAGCCATAGTTTGATTTGTTATATCACATAGTATGGTGCTTAGGAATAGAAACTCAGAGGCTAGACAACCAAATCTGAGCCTTATTTCTCCTCACTTGCTGCTTATTTGACTCTGCTTCAGTTCCTTAAAATGTATGTGTCTCAGTTTCCTTTTATTTTAAAAGGTGACATGTATGCTACTTGCACATAAACTTATTATGAAAAATAACAAATTGGGCCATCAGGTACATTTGAAGTGCTGAAAAGGTACGTAGGTAATCAATTAGTGTCACCTGTTACTATTTATTAGTTTACATGACTACAGTTCTAACTCAAATCACTTCATATCTAAGAAAGTTTCACCTCTTTTGAAAATGTTCCCAAAACACTGAGGTCTATTTTTCTGCTGTAGAAATTATTGAATATGGAGCACGCTATCCAAATCTTTGGGGTCACTGTTCTGACCAGTAAGCATCCTCGCATAGCAAAGTGTGAATTTCAGATACTTCTTAGGTTGTGAAGGAAATTAAACACCACACTCCCACAGAATTTTTCTTTTTGTTTACCAAGGTACACAACACAAAGACTCAATACTCAGTACTTGCAAAAAAAGAGTAAACATTTATTTAGTTCCCATGTTATGTTGACCAGAGGCTAACTAATGCAGCGAGGTGGCTCTGCCAGTCTCATCTGCATCCTTTTGTGGGGGAGCTGGAGGTCAGCCAGTGAAGGCTCCAGGCTCCCCCGTCCCCGGACAGCTAGCCAGACTGTGTCCTTATGACAGTGGCAGAAGTCAAGGAAAGGAAGCAGATTCAGGACACCGTATCACTCCTGACACTTTGTTGGCCAAAACTGGGCACGTGATGAAGACCCACGTCACCTAGGTAAACACGTGTCCCTCCAGTGGAAGGAAAGAAAGGCAAGGAACGGGGTATTTCTGAAAAATAACACATCTCACTACTGTGTTACAAAACTGTGCTCTACTGTGCTGGAGTATAATAGCTTTACTCTAGTACTTAGCAGCCACTAGAACTGCTAGGAAACCTGTTAACAATGGGGGAGGGATAACCTATTGGGATGCTGAGTATTACAATTAAAAATATACACACTAATAAATCTAGATTTCAATCTTTCTAAAATAAAAAGCAATGCACTGTTGTATTTTGAGATTTGTTCAATGTTGTTTGAAAATTATACAATGCTCTAAATATAAATGAAAATTCCATCAGATTTTAGATATCAATTTCTTTAGCTATTTATCAATTATTTATACACCAGTAAAGAGAATATGTTTAGAATCCGTAATAGGTTATTTTTCATCCTAAACTATGCATACATTTTCATAATTTTGAAACTAAGACATATAAAGGTGACATAAAAATAGTACAGTTCCAAACACCACCTACAATCACTCCTACTCCACTGATTTTAAACCATGCTAACAAATCTTAAGTTATTTAGATATTTGATTTATTCTATTTCCAAATTGAACTTTTAAAATAACTTCAGTACTTCTTCTCCCAAATGTTTTTCTTAATGTTTTACTTAAAATATTATCATTTATGTTTCTGTGAACCCACAATTATTTCAAATAAAATAGTAAAATTCAGGTTTTTAAAATTTTTATTTGTACATGTTTGCCATACATCCAGATTACATTCTTTATGAGGAACTGGTGCTTAAAACATCTTCAGTTCTTTTTCATCCTTTTTCCCTTCTTTCTCCGTCCTTTATCCATCTCTTTATCTTTATACCTGAAAAGTATCTATTTCCTTATTTACTATTAGCTTCTATTTATATTCTTATTATCCTATTTCCTAGTATGTTTCATTTATACTCATATTCCTATTATCTCTTTATACTTTAGGCTTCTTCATATAAAAGAAACCATGTAATATTTAAGCTTGTGTATTTATCTCTCTTAACATCATGGTCTCAAGATGCACTCATTTTCCAAAAAATGACTCAGGTGTATCCTTCTTTATGGCAGAGTAGTACTCCATTGTGTACATATATCTAATTTCTTTAATTTTTAATGTAAGAAAATGTTCTCTAATTTAACTTATAAAAATTGCTGCATTCACATATGTGAAATAAAGCTTGAGTTATAATAAATTAGCATAAAATAATTTTCTGACTAAATCAATGCAAAATGATTAAAATAATTGCAGTAACAATGGATCCCATAAGACAGAGCTATGACTTTTATTTATAGCTGAGAAAGCTTAAGAGTACACTTTAATAGAGAAAGCTACTTCTTACCCATAGAAGTCACTGATCATACTGCTCAGGCTCAAGTTCCTAAGAAGATGAACTTTAAGCTGCAATTAATTACGTACCATAAATTTAGAAATAAAAGTCTTTCCAAAAACTTCCCATAAACAGAAGAAATTTCATTAACCCTGAGATAAAAATATGATTATTTCTCCAGGAACTTTCAAAAATAGAGTGAGAATGAAGTTTTTATTAAAGTAATTAAATTTGCAAAGCAGTGATTAAAAACTTAAGTCTAAGGATCCTTCTGGATCTCTTACAGACAATAAAATAATTTATCCTTATCTTTTGGTCACTAAATCTCTCCATTTCCTTAACCTATGCCTCTAGTTTCTGCATGTTGGACAGGTGGCTTGAAAATCAGTCACTTTCATCTGGTCACTGGACACACTGCCTCTCCTCTAGGTCCATTCCTCCATGTTCCCTTGGAACTTCTGAATTCCATCCTACAGCCTGTTTTGGATGTCTTTGCCGGAAGTCACAGTTAATAGGGATACAAGCTTAAAACATTATCAGTCTTCCTGAGGTTAGGCCCTGCCTCTTACAACACAGGCCCATGACCTTGGGCAAGGTTAAGTATGTTCCCAGTGTCCCAATTTCCTCATCTAAACAGTGAGGAGTGTAAGGCTATTTTCTCCTTCTCCCCCTTTCCCTTCTTCCTCTTCCTCTTCCACCTCGTTTTTTTCTCCACCTCCTCCTCCTTTTTATGTCTTGGGTGCTGTGAGCATTAACTGCTCCAGGGTAAATTCTTGTTCACTATAATACTCCTTTCTTAAACTGAAATCTATGCTGACCCAGCCAGCATCTCACAGATAGAGTACAAGGATTTTGCTGTGCCATAGCTGAGTTTCCTGCCTTCTTGATAAAGCCACTCACCCTCTTTTTAAAATCTTAGTAACATTTCCTCTTCTGACTTTATGAGCACTTTCAAAGCCTTACTACATTTTTGCCTAAAGATTTCTACAAGCTCAGGGTGTGGAATTTGACCTAGCACCTTTTACCAGGAAACTGAATGACACAGACATTCTGATCAAAATCTATATACTGCCCACATCCTTCCACCCTCAAGAATTTTAGTGAACTGATTTATGTTTTCTAACACCCCTAGAGAGAGAAAAACTGGTAAAGCCAGGAAGTTAACACCAAGCCTACATGCAAAGAATGCATTTCATTTAGGAGAATGACTTACAACAACTATTCTTTCCCATTATATTCTACTTTTATTCTCAATTATATTGCTAATTATATTAGTGTTTAAGAAACAGAGAAAAAAAGTTATCTAGCATGTTAACGAATTATTCCCTAAGACAGATATTACATTGTCTATCTTTAAATGAATACATTTGGTGCAATTTTTATAAATTCCACACACAATCTAAGCCCTGGAATGATGTAATCTATTTTATAAAATAAACATAGAATAAGGTCATTTTTAATGACTAAATACAAGTAATATTTAAATGTAAGGTAAATATCAGTATTTAAGATTCATGTGCCAATGGAAATTGGAAAGAATAAGAACTGAATTTGACACACATATGTCTACAGAGGCAGAACAACCAGCAAGACTAGGCGAGGCCCTGGCAGAGGCACACAGGGTGACCAGCAAGACCAGGCCCTGGTGAAGGTACACAAGCAGGTCCAGGTGAGACTAGCAGCATGGAGAAGTCTGAAACAGCATTGAAGAGCCAGCAGGTGGTAAGTTAGGCGAACCAGTTTTGAGCTTCAGCTCACAGATTTACAGAATAAAAGTGGTTAGGTCCACCATTCCATATCAAAGGGCCCTAGAGAATTCCACCAATAAAGATCTGCCCCAGCTCCCACATTCAGAGGCAAGATCAGTTCCATACCGAGCACAAATCCCACAGCAAACTTGGCTGTCCTGCAGAGATCCAACTGGATAACTTTCCTGGAAAGAAGAACAATTATTTTCATTTTGGCTAAAACTGGCCCTTTTACCATGCATTGATATGTATAGAGCTGCCTAGGATTTTTCCTTATCCCTTCAATTGGTTTTAAGTAATGTAAATTGGTCTGGCTGAATGCTGATGTGTAGTCTTTGAAGTAAGGCAACAGGGCAGTGTTTCTCCATCCCTGCAACTCCCAAAGAATATGTGAGCCAGGCAGGAAGGAGAGCCAGGCACCATGGTGTTGGCAGGGATCAAGCTTCAAGACAAGAGGCTGTGACTTCCCAGGGCATAAAGGTTACACATCAGAATTGAAGCACAGACCCCAAAACATTAGATACCACCTCAGTTGTATTATTCAGGTGTCTTTCTCTATATCCTTCTCTCTGCATATTGCAGAGATTTCAGACTTCTTACCTAGCCCAGCTCACAGTATTCATGTATTTCCCACCCTTCTCACAGTCACTTATCCTCAAACCACTGCTTTCTTCACAAATGACTAAATCCTAGATTTGGCCCTGGGTCAAGGCCTGTGTTTCAGTTAACCATCATCCTAGCTGGACTTAAGACTCTTTTGGCTCCCCACAACTATAAATAAGCCTTAGTGTCTTTATTCTTATTATGGGTTGCACTAGAAGTGATAGACTGCAATTAACTCACTAGAATTCCAATAATGTTTCCATAGGATTACAAAGTAAACTTCCAATACTCTGACAAGGTCTGGGAAGGGCTCTTTATAGTGAAGTACACAGCACACTTCTGAGATCTGTCTTGGGCACTACCACACAACTGTGAACACCAGAGGAATTTTACTCTTTTACTCCCTTTGTTATCTGATTTACAACCCTTTTCCTGTCTGCTTGGAGTTGTCTTGTATTTCGTGATTTTGGGGGATTTTTTTTGTTCCCTTTTTTGGTCTTTTTGTCCTTCTTCTTTTTCTCCCTTCTTTTTGACACTGTTTAGATCACTGTTTAAATTTCTTATGTCACTTTTTTGTTTGCTTCCACTGAGTCTTTTTCAACTGCCTCTTGAATTGATCATACTTTTGTGTGAGTAAAAATTGTCTCTTCCCTTTCTGGCCCCCTTTAAAACCTCTTCACTTTCTCTCTCTCTCTTTCCCTCCTGTGCCCTCCAGCTTCTCCTAACCCAATGACCACCCTTTGACTTCCAGCCTTCTACTATAATTGACCTAGTTCATCAATTTTTCCTGCTGCCTACCCATCTTAAGATCCTCTCCCCTGCAACAGGGTAAAATTACTCCACTAAATTACTCCACTGCATACAAGTACATGGTATATGTTGAATTTTTTTATATCACTTAAGGATTTGCTCCTGTGATTAAAGGCATCAGGTTAATAATTTTCACAGTTTATCAGTACCTGCGACATACTTGAAATGATTGTTCCTGTTAACTGTACTGCTTTAGTCAGGAAGCCATATATGTTATATTCTGTTTTCCTCCCTTGTATGAAAACACTGATTGTATGGGGTCATAAACATCACCACAGCCCAGCACTAAAGGACTAGGTGCTGAGCCAAACAGTAAATTTTTATCCTTAACACACTGGGAGGGTAGGTTGTTGGGACAGACACAAAGAACCACCTACCTATATCTAGAAGACATCCCTGAAGAACACACAACTCCTAGGGAATCCTTGATACGAGCAATAAAGCTACCTACCATAACAAATCAGCAAGCATCAGCATAAAAAAGAAGTAAAATAAAAAATAGAAAACAGAAAATGACAAGATGCAGAAGCAAAATGCAACCCCAGACCCTCAGCCCACCCAGGACATGCCCAGAGCACAATGAGATAGATAAAATTGCAAGTCAAACACTAGGAGCTTTCTGATATGATAGGAACAGAAGAGAAAAACAAGTGAGAAAGGTTATAGAAAAATTATCTCTCAGGTACAAAAAGTAATGATGCTTAAAATGAAAGATATTAGAGTAGACATAGATAAAAGAATAGAAGAGCTTAAGAAAATTATGAAAACCACAAATATCCAACATAGGAAAGAAATGGAAGCTGTTATAGATTGAGAACTGGTGGTCAACTCAATACCAGCTGGATTACATCAGCGTGGCACTGAGTGGAGATGTTTGACCTGAGGAAGGTTGTCAGCATAAATGGAGATGTGGAGAAGGAGAAAGAAGAATGTTAAGGCGTTATGGCGTTGAGACATTGAGGTGTTGTGGGTTCTCCTACGTGTTGCTGTTTGAGCCCTTAGGTTCTCCTGGAGAAGCTCTGGTCCTCACATCGAGCATTGCTTCCTGGCTCCGGAGGGGAAGATGTGTGCCGCTTGGTCTCCAGGACGAACTTGTCATACTGGCTTCCTGGCATGTACTCGACTATGCTTGTTGTCAGAGGAGCTCAGGGCCTCTGTGTCGCTGAGGATGGCTGTGGTGCTTTTCAGGACAGCCCTGGTGTTTGTTGTGAGTGTGACTTCTTGGCTCTAGCGTAGAACCCTCAACCTATCAGCACAGCTCCTTCACCCTGCTGGCATACACTTCCTAGTTTCCACCGCTGACCTTTGGGCCTTCCCGGCATGGATCCATAAAAGAGACTGGCGTGAGTCCTTTTTGTGGGCTCTACACCTCCAGTTGGACTCGTGGGAGGCATTGTCATGAGCTCTGGGTCTTTATCTGGGCTCATGTGGGACAATGCTGTGGGATTTAGGTCCTTGACTAAATATCCTGTCTTTGGTGTTGTGAATAGATTTCCTGCATTTTCTTGTGTTAACTCTGGGTGACCATCATAAAAATATTATAAACTCCATGTCCTGATTCTAATTGTTCTGTGTACAACCCCTGACTACAACAGAAGTGATCAAATAGATCCAAACAGAAATACAAGAGATTCAAACCTCCACTGAAAGTATACTGAACAGACTGAATGAAGGTGATGATAGAACATCAGATCTTGAAGTTGGAATTGGGGCTAGTTACCATGAAAAGAAAGAAATCTTTAAAATAGCAAGAGGCCATGAAAACTTAATCCAACAGTTACAAGATCAAGCAAAGAAGAACAGTACAAGCTTGATCAGAGTCACTGAGAAAGCTGGAGACAGCATGAATACCATAAAAAAACCTCTTCACAGAAATAATGGCAGAAAATTTCTCAAGCATGGGTAAAGAATTTAACATAAAACTAAATGAATCATATAGAAATCCAAACAGCTATGCCTAAAAAAATCTATAGTAAGGCATATAATAAAAAAGATTTCAGAAATTCAGCACAAAATAAAATATTAAAAGCAGTTAGAGAAAAGAAACATAACATCTATAAATGAAACCCATCAGAACCACAGGAGATTTCTCTACACAATCCCTCAAGCTCTAAAGAAAACAAATTCCAACTCAGACTGAGGTACCCTGAAAAATTATCTTCAAAAATTGATGGATAAATGAGATACTTCTATGATAGAAAACACTTGAGGAAATACACGACCACCAAACAAGCTCTTCAGAATGCTCTGAAGCATACAAAAGAAAAGAAAACAAATACCTCAACCACAAGAACACCACTAGAAAGAAGCCACAAGGCAAGGGACAAGCAATTAAATAGAGGGGAAATATAGGGAGCCGACAATAGGGAAATAACAAGAAAAAAATAAGCTAGTACGTATCAGTTGTAATCATCAGTGTAAATGGACTCAATTCACCAATCAAAGGAAACAGACTGGCACAACGGATCAAGAAATAAGATCCAACATTATGTTGCATTCAAGAAACATATATAACTCAAAAAAATTTGTAGACTAAATGTCAAAGGATGGAAAACAGTACTTCATGTGACAGGATCCCAGAAAAAAGTAGAGATAGCTACTGTATTCACAGACAATGTGAACTTCAAACCAAGACTGATCAAAATAGACAAAGAGGGTCAAAACATACTTGTTAAAAGAAGACACTGAGAAAAAGAGATACCAATCATAGATATATATGCACCAAACACTAGTGCACGCAAACTACATAAAAGAAATATTAATGGACATGGAAAATGAAATAAGCGCTAACACAATTGTAGTGGGGAATCTTAATAGCCCACTCTCACATTTAGATCAACCAATCAACAAAGAAATATCAGAATTAAAACAAACCTGTGAACAAATGGACTTAATAGATGTCTACAGGGTGTTCCACTCCACGACATCAGAATATACATTCTTCTCAGCTGCACATGGGATGATCTCCAAAATATACCTAAAATAGCTCATAAAACATGCTTTAGTAAAAGCACAGGATTTGAAATTATCACATACATATTATCTAACCATAATGTAATAAAATTGGAAATCAATGACAAAAGACACCACAAAAACTAAACAACCACATGGAAAGTTACAGAGCAAATTAAGGAAGAATTTAAACAGTATCTACAATTAAGTGAATATGTAGATACAACATATGCAAACATATTGAAGTTTAATGAACCTAGAAGATTATCAATACTTACTTCAATATGTTGTTCAAGATGATTATACAACATGACCAACAAGTATTCAGCCCTGGGATGTATGCAAATAAATAAATGTAATACACCATATAAACAGAGCCAATAAATGTAATACACCATATAAACAGAGCCAAAGACATCACATGGTCATCTCAATAGATGCAAACTTAAAGAAAACAGTCAAATGAGGGAAACTTATAGTGATAAACTCCCACATCAGAAAAACAGCTCAAATAAACAACTTAATGTTGAATCTCAAATTGCTAGACAAAGGAAGACAAATCAAACCCAAAGCTTGTGGAAGAGAGGAAATTGTAAAAATCAGAGAAGACATTAATGCAATTGAGACTAATAAAATAATATTAAGAATCAATGAATCAAAGAGTTGGTTCTTTAAAAGATTATTGGATAAAACTGATAAATCTTTATCCAACCTTTCAAAAAAGAGAAAACATTCAAATTCACTCAATTATAAATGAAAAGGGTGAAATCACAATGGATTTTGTGGAAATCTAGATCATCAATACCTACTACAAGAACCTCTACAATAAAATGAAAACACAAAATATGGTCAGATTCCTGTATACATATGAATACCAAAACTGAATCACGAAGCTATAAACAACCTAAATATAATATCTGATATAAATAACCTGATGTCAGTCAGTGAAATTGAAAATATAAAAACTTACCAATGAAGAAAATCCCAGGCTCTGAGGGATTTACTTCTGAATTTTATAAGAAATTTAGAGAAGACGTAACTCCACTAATGCTGAAACTCTTTAATGAAATTGAAAGAGAATCTGACTTACAGAATCATTCCTGGAAGCAAACATTACTCTGATAATCAAACCAGAGAAGTTCTCAACTAGAAAAGAAACTAAAGTCTCCCAAATGAACATAGATGGAAAAATTCTTAATAAGATATGGTCAAACAGAATGCAGCAAATTATCAAGATGATTATACATCCCAGGGATGCAGAGATGCAGGGATGGTTCAACGTATACCAATCAATAAATGCAATACACCATATAAACAGAGCCAGAGAAAAAAAAATCACATGATCATCTCAATAGATGCAGAAAAAGCATTTGAAACATCCAACAGAGTTTTATCATTCATGATAAAACCCCTACAGAATATTAGAATAGATGATCTCTACCTCAATCTAATAAACTCCATCTGTGACAAACCAACAGCTAACATGAAACTAATTGGTCAAAAGTAGAAAGCTTTCTCTCTAAAATCAGGAATAAGATAAAGTTGTCCAGCCTCACCACTCCTGTTCAATGTAGTTCTTGAAATACTAGCTAAAGCAATTAGATAAGAAATAAAAGGAATAAGGATAGGAAAGAAAGAAATTAAATTACTATGATTTTCAGATGACATCATACTCTACATAGAAGACCCCAAAACTCCACCAAAAGACTCCTAGATATAATAACCAAATTCAATTGCATAGCTGTATACAAAGTCAACACTTGAAAATCCATAGCCTGCTGGGGATATTTCTCAGTGGTATAAGCACTTGCCAGGCAAGCAGAAGGTCCTGAATTTAATTCCAGGTACAAAAAAAAAAAAAAAATCAGTAGCCTTCTTCTACATGAGCAACAAACTCGTAGAGAGAGAAGGTAGACAAACAGCATCCTTCACAGTAGCATCCAAAAAATGAAACACTTAAGAATCAATCTAACAATGGAAATAGAAGTTCTATACATAGAAAATTACAATACTCTGAAAAAGGATATTGAAGAAGATGCCAGAAAATAAAAAGATACCTCTTGCTCAGATACGAAGAACAAACATTGTGAAAATGGCCATAGTCCCAAAATTGCTATACATATTTAATACCATCTCAATCAAAATTCCATGAGCACACCTCACAGAATTAAAGAAAACAATCCTAAAATTCATTTGGAACCAGAAGAGACCTAGAACAGCAAAGGCAATTCTAGGCAACAAAGGCAAGTCAGGTAGCATCACAACTCCTGACTTGCAATTATACTAAAAAGCTACTATGAGAAAATCAACATAGTACTGAAAAAAAAAAAACCAGGCCTGAGGATCAGTGGAACAGAATAGAAGATGTAGATGCAACTCCAAACACATTCAGACACCTTATCTTTGACAAAAGGGACAAACATGTTCACTGGAAGAAAAACAACCTTTTTAATAAATAGTGCTGGAAAAACTGTCTTTCCTCATGAATAAGAATCGACCCATGTCTATCATCATGCACTGAACTAAAGTCAAAAGTGGATTAAAGATCTAAATATTAAAGCTGAAACACTGAATCTATTGGAAGACAAGGTAGGTAGAAATCTTGAAAACAGAGCTGTAGGCAGACTGCATGGGAAATACCAGAAAGAATCAATAAATAGGATCTTAGTTTATTAAAAACCTTTTGCACATGAAAAGGAATCACCAACAGAGTAAAAAATAACCCAAATAGTGGGAAAAAATTATAGTCAGCTGTGTCTCAGACAAAGAAATTATATCTAAAACATATAAAGAACTGAAAAAAATCAGGTCCCCTGAATTCAAAGACTCAGTCTAAAAATGGGCATCTGAAAGAATACACACTTCTTAGATGAAGAAATACAAATAACAAATAAATACATGAAAAAATCTTCAACATCATTGATCATTTGAGAAAGGCAAATTAAAACAACACTGAGATTCCATTTCACTCCAGTAAGAATGGCTATCATGAGGAAGTCAATAACAAATGCTGGAGGGGCTGTGGGGAAAAAGGAACCTTTATCCACTATTGGTATGAGTGTAGGCTGGTGCAACCACTGTGGAAATTTGTGTGGAGATTCCTCGAAAAATTAGGATTAGATGGACATTTGAGATGAATCTGTACTTTTTAGAAGAAATACAAACAGCAAATAAATATATGAAAAAACGTTCAACATTATTGGTCATTCAAGAGATGCAAATTAAAACAACACTGAGATTTCATCTCATTCTAGAAAGAATGGCTACTATCAGGAAATCAACCAATAACACATTCTGGCAGAGCTGTGGGGAAAAAGGAATACTGTCGGTGGGAGTATAGAGTGGTACAACCACTGTGGAATAAGTGTAGAGATTCCTAAAAAACTAGGTATAGAAGTCCCATTAAAGCCACTTATTTCTTCTGTATATGTTTCCAGAAGAATTAAGAACATCATACCACAACAATACATGTTCTCCTATGTTTATAGCAGTATAATTTTTTAATAAAAAGATCTTGAAAGCAACCCAAAGGCCCATCAACCAAGGAATGGATAAAAAAGATGTTTCTTTTTAAATATAATGGAGTACTAGTCAGTCATAAAGAAGGACAGAGACTTCTAAAGGTTAATGAATGCAACTTGAGACCATACTCATAAGTGAAATAAATCAGACCTACATGTGTAAAAAATGAACTGACTCACTAATAAAGCTGAACAAGTAAATAATATCCGAAATGTACAGCAGACATTGTGAATTAGAAAGAAACTGTTCAAAAGAAAAGGGAAACTAATGGCAGAAAGAGGAAAGGAAGAGAAAAGGGAAAATATGTACATACACAGGATAGTTAATTACACAACTAGTTTCTATTAGTTCCTTGAAAAGACAGATTTGTGCTAATATTGTCTAGACGTTATTCATGTCTTTATCTTGTACTCTGAGTAAATAACATGGAGACATCAATGGCAATATATTAATTATTATAACTCTCCTATTAGTCTGATTTGAAACTGTTTTATTTTACTTCTATTTTTATTATTCTCTTTAAAATTAAAAAAAAATAGGATTAGAGGTCCTATTTAGTCCAGCTATTCCCCTTTCCAGGTATCTTCCCAGAAGAATTAAAAACATACCACTGCAATATATGTGCACCCATGTTTACAGCAGCACAATCTGTAACAGCCAAATCACGAAAACAACTCAAATGGCTGTCAATTGAAGAATGTATAAAAAAAGATGTGTTTTTTTAAATATAATGGAGTACTACTCAGCCACAAAGTAGGATAAAATTGAAACTTTATAAGTAAATGGATACAACTCAAAATCATGCACGTAAGTGAAATAAATCAGATTTACATGTGTAAACATCATATTGTCTCATTAGTGTGATCACCTGTAAGGCTAAATAAGATCCAAAATGTACAACAGATATTGTGACATGGGAAGAAACTGTTCAAAAGGAAAGAATCTGGAATGGAGGAAAGGAGAAAAGCAGGAAGTGACAAGGAAAAAAAAATATATATATATATACACTTCAGGTAGCTAAGACATACTACTAATTTCTCTTAGTTCATTGAAAAGAAAGGTTTGTGATAATACAGTCTGGACAGTTTCTTCATGCCTATATCTTCTACTCTGCGTAACTCCTTTGAAGATAACAATACACAATGCATCAACCATTGTTACTCTCCTATTATCTTGTTATGAAACTTCGGGGTTTTTTTTCCTGTTTAAAATAAAATTTAAAAAGAAGAAGAAAAACTTGATTTGACAAGGCAGCAATATCTACATCAAAAGAGTCACTCAACTATGGATTCCAGGTCTCTCAGAAGACCATCGGCACAGCCAACCAATGTCACTGAATTTTTATGAAGCTCTTCAGGATTTTTGTAAAACTTACTCAGAAAAATTAGACTCTTTCAAACAATGAAAGTCAAACTTATGCTTCATAAACCCAAGAAAACATACAATTTAAAACTAATGGAAAAGCAAAAGGTTACATCTCCTTTTGGGCTCTAGATAAGAGGCGAACAGTAAGAACCTTTGAAGCAGTTCTATTTTCTGTAATGTTTTTTTTTTTTTTAAAGGATTGTAAAATTCCAGCACAAGAGAAAAAGATAAAATGTCACATATGGAGAGGACAGTTTTAGAACCTTATTCATTAGCTAATTGTACTGTGATTTATTAAATAACAGAGTTAACATAATAGCTGAAGTTTTTCTAAATTTTCATTCCTGAAGAATGGCTCACAATGATTTCAATTTCGCTTTTCAGCTTTGTGAAACGATCCTTTATGTGAAGGGAGTTATTGTCCACTTACTCTTGTGAGTTAGACAATTTATATTTGACATACCCAACGTGACAGACACAAACACTGATCCACTTTTATTGTCTAAGCGTCACACCCTATAACTTATAAGATAGAGAAAACAACTGGAGCATTTCTCCCGCGTACAATAAGAGGGAGTGGGTGGGGAGGGAAACGCAGCAGAGACAGGCGAATGTTGTCAGAAGCCCAAAAGGTGATTTTCTGTCCTGTTCTTCATGCTACCAGTAGCTGACCAATGAGCGCAGAGTTTCGGTCTTTCATTAAGGCAGCGATAATGATGGCACCTTGCCTTACGCTCTCCTGTAGCTTCTGTTCATCCTGAAAATGAAGGGTAAAACAATAAGCATTTCAGGTAGAAAACATGCCATATGCGAAATGCGGTAAGGAGTCGCTCTGCAGAATCTGCTGCTCTCCAAACTTCACATTTCAGGAACTCAGATCTTAACCACCGGCAGGCACTGAGTCCCGTACCTACAGGGGAAACACTTTGCAACCACTTCACCCTGGAGACAAGAAGAAAAAAGAGTTTGCTAAAGATAAGAAGAAAAACAGGGACATAATTTCCAGTGCTCATCAACAGACCCCTTTAAGCCAATGCTGACCCATTCTGGCTCTGCACTGAACCGTGAATACCTCCTCGGTGACGGGAGCCTTTTCTCCCCATGTTTCCAAGTGTTCTCCAACTTTGTTATGAACTGTTCATGAGTACTGGTGCAGGGAAACACCTGCTGGTGAAATAACGGTGAGGCACATTCATCAACGAGTTATCTCACAACTTGCTAAGATACGTTGTCTTTGAAATCATATTGCCTGTGAAAATCAGCTAACTTTATTTAAGGTCTTGAAGGTATGAAGATATAATGGGAAGGAAAAGTAGAAACAAAGCTACTAGGTTATGAAATGTGCTACCTTTAAAAAGATGTGGTCAGCAATCTCTGAACTTTGGTGTTGTCTTTTAACGTCTTCTTTCAACCCCAGACATCTGCCTCAGTTTCCCTATCATTTATTGTATCCTTATACATTAAGATGTCATTAAGCATGATGCCAGCAAAACACCTTTGTCCTCAGTGACTGCAATACTCTCATCAACAGTCTCCCTAGTCTTTCCCTCTTCATTTTCAGAGCAATCATATGCATATTCTAAAAGATACCTTAGATCACATCACTGTCCTGCCTAAAATCCCTTAAAGGCTACCTTCTAGCCTCAGTCGAGAGTCTGAGCCCCTGTATGTGGAATAACAAGCCTCGTCTCCTCCCATCCTCATATTCCCTTAAGATCACCCCATCCTCCAGGCCACGTAGAACTACTTCAAACTGCCCACACGAGCTGTTTTCCTGAGCCTGAATCTTTCTACACCTTTCTATACCTGGCGATTCCTTTGCCAGAAAAGATTTCCCACACCCTTTCCGCTGGGCTGACCCTAATTACTCTTTGTGGCTCAATCCAGGCATGCCTGACACTTGAAATCTACCCTGATTCCTATCTGCTAGCCCAGTTTGGATGAGGTGACTCTGCTTGCTCAGCTGTGAATTCATCTAGCAGGCTGCATTTTCAGTGATCTTTTCTGTTGACCATCTGATGCCACCAGATGACAATTTTCATAATATAAAGCATTGTTCATTTTATCTGTGAATATGGAACACTTAGGCAGATGCCTAACACATGATGGCACTCCATAAATGACAAGGAATTCAAAGCAAGGGAGTCTCTGACTGTGATAGGGTGTGACAGAGATATCACCACCCTTTCAGTTTAACTCATCTGTTGACATTGGCTGTTATTTGGTTGCTTTGTGTACTCCGATTTGAATATTTAGCCTGAGGCCTGGCAATAGTACAGAGAAAAACATCTTTAAGTTTCACTACCACCAAAATACCTCCACCAGGTGGGCCCTGGGCTCCTTCTGCATGAGAACAATGGCTTAAGCTACTCTTCCCATCCATTTTCCTGAAATTGTAAGGTGTGGAACTGGGGAATAAATGGTGGCTACTTTATGTTTCTTACAAGTGCATGTCACATGACATATCAATACGGTACTTCAATTGTTTTTTCTAACTTGCAGGATATCATAAAGTTGTTTCACATATAAATAAATCATTCTAAGCCAAGAATGTTTAAGCTTAAAATGTACTATATTTATATGGCAGGGGATTATCGCCCATGTCACATCATTTGTAAGTACTGAAGTAAGTATTCTTCAAGAACATAAAAAGCAACTATTGGTATGTATTTTTCATACTTAATGATCAACTAATTACAATGGTGCAAGACCTATAATATACACCTATCCTCTCATCTCATTTATTATATTTAAATATAACATACATGAAAATTAAGCCTTCCTTTTAAAAACAAACAGAAAAGGTATATCTCTATAGCCTTCTGAAACCAGTTTATACCCATAAGATGAAAGTAGCACGGTAGTAACGTGGAGATTTAAAAACTGAATAAAGAAGATGGTGAGAGACATATATACTAAGAAAACTTTTGTATAAAGATCAGATAAACAATTTATAAATTTTGAACTCATCTCAAAAACCTGTATCTCTAAAACACTACCAATAACACAGGAAAATGCAAACAAATATTTATGTTGAGAAATTCCTTTGATGATTAGTGCTGTTAGGAATTTCTTCATATACTTATTAAATACAATCATCTAAATATCACTTCATTTCAGTTAGATAGCTATTACCAAAGGGACAAAAAAAATGTGGCCAAGTGTTATAGGCAACTGACTTAAAAATATGATAGGCTCCTTCTAGGGCCTTCCAGACCGGCCCCGGAAGGAGCCAGTGCAAAAGACCAGATACCATGCAACCTTGGAGAAGACAGACACCTCTGCTATGGGCCAGACCTCAAGACAAAAGATAAATCAAATGCACCCACATACTTCCTAAGAATGAGCATCAGGAATTGGTATTCTAAACAGATCTCTATCACCCTGAAGAAGCCAGAGTCACCATCCCAACCTCCTAAGAGAAGAGTTACTGTTGTTCATCTGTGCCCACTTGCTATGTGACTCGCCTGCCCATTTGTTCCCAATTTAATCAATTTTACTTGAGCAATTAATCTCACTGATTGGCCATCGTTCTGTCCAACCTCATGCCCACCTTGTGAGTTAGCGTGTTTTCCCCACCTCAGACCTGCCTCACTCTGTGGTTTTACTCTATAAAAGTCCCTAAAAAAGATAGAGTCTTTGGCAACTCACTCGGCACCCCTTCTATCTCTCTCTCAGACAGGAGCTTTCTTTCTCTCAATGAATATAATCTGCTCTTAACCTCCGTTGTTCCTAAAATTCGTTCTTCAATTTTAGAGAACACGAACTCGTACCAGACATACAGTAGGCTGTGAGTTTCTTTCCCTTATATCACAAGGATGTTGAGAAAAGGGAATCCATGCATACTGTTATATGAACATAAATTAGTGCAGCCACTATGGAAAATAGTATGGAGATTCCTCAAAATACTAAAAATAGAACTGTCAGTTAGATAGGCATATTTATTTTTCAAGTCCAGGATAGGCAAACATATACAGCCAGATAAAAGATTGCTTCAGATTGGGAGGTGGGGGAGAAAACTGAGTGGGGAGGCAGAGAAAAATGGAGAATGATTACCAGTGGCTATGGAGTTCTATTTTTAGGTGACAAAATATTTTAGTATGGGTTATCGTGATGGCTGTATAATTCTGAACTAAAGCCATTGCATCGTATACATTAAATGGTATGATAGGTGGAGTATATTTCAATGAAGCAGTTTTTAAGAAGTATATGATATGCAAAAAACTGTCTTAATCCATAAGAAAAGTAAAAATAGAGAAATATAATCTTTTTCATCACTGACATTATGGAAGTACACACTACTTTGTGAGTTATGGATATTTTAGAGTAAAAGTGTTTAACGTTAACCTAATCAAAGAAGGTCAATGTGAACACTAAAAGATCACAGTGATACTATGCATTTCTGTTATGACAGGGGATAGTGGCACTTATGTGTATGGTTTTTCCTCCACAAAACCTATAATCCCTTTCTAAATATGTTAAAAACAGCTTTAAAATTCCAGAAGAAGTACCTTCTACAATAATCCTGACAAGCATTCCTCAAAACTACCAAGATCAAAGTGAAATTTTAAAACAAGGAAAAGAAAAGTCTCCTAGAATGTAGAATAGTGACTGCTACCGATTGGGAAGGGGAGAAAGAAAAAGAGGTTGGATTTGATCTGTGCAAGCTACAAGCATGTATGGAAACGTCACACTGAGACTCATTAATATATTCATTTAATACATGTCATAAACTTTTTAAATGAAAACAACATTTAAAACCTACCATGGTAATCAAAAAGTTATTTCAGCCATATCACAGCCAAGAGGAGTCCTAAGGAGACATGACAACTAACAGTAAGGCACTGTACTCAATCAGGAAAAATAGGGGGCAGTGATATAGCTCAGTGGCACAGTGCCTGCTTGCCAAGCACAAGGTCCTGAGTTCGATTCTGAGCACCAAGATAAATAGATCAATAAATGAAATAAATAAACAGGAAAAATACATTAGGTAAAACTAAGGAAATTTGAGTAAAGTATGGACTTTATTAATAATAGTATGTCACTGGTGATTTCATTAATTGTCACAAATGCAGTACAGTAATATAAAATTATAAAAACAATATAGGAAACCATGCATAGTATACATGGGAGCTCTGTATTAGCACATATGAAAAATATGATTGTTTTAATAAATTTTCTTGATTTAAAAAGTATTTATATACTATAATTACACAATGAGTTACACAGTTATTTATTTTTGCACACTGACCCATTTGTTGTTCACTGAATAAAACACAACATTCTTTAGTAAATTATACTATTGAAAAGGACCAAGGTCATAAACCCAGGTTACTGGTATTCATACGTAGCACCCTGGACAGTTGCTAGTGATTTTGATTATTGAGGTTGCATAGCTTCCCATGTTATGGTTTGAACCTCAAGTGTTTCTCCAATGCTCATGTGATGAAGTCCTAGTCACCAGTCTGAGGTACCACTGTGTGGGTGGAGCATAACTTTTAGTAGGCAGGGCCTGGTGAAAGGATGTAAGGTCATTAGGCACAGGCTCTTGTAGCATCTTCCTCTGTCTTTGCTTCATGGCTGCCAGGAAGTGAACAGGCCCTCTGTGCCATGTGCTCCCGCCATGATGTCCTGCCTCACCGCATGCCCAAAGTAATGGAGCCAGCTGACTGTGGACTGAAATTACCATGAGCCAAAGTAAATCTTTTATTCTTTATGTTGTTTATCTCAGGTATTCATCACAGTAAGAGAAATATAATGCTTATAGCACACTTTCATTTGAAAATGGAACAATACTCCAAGCAAAAGTTTTTTTGTGTGGTGGAAAATAAATCAGATATTACATACAATTAAAGCAGAGTCTCATAAATATTCAATAGTAATAGTGTAAGAATTATTTTTGTTGTGTTTTCTGATTTCAGCACTGATCTAGTAGTTCATATTACTCTCAATATGCGTGGAAAAATGTGTGTAATAGACATAGATGGTTCTGGCATAGTGATAAAAGTATGTCTGTAATCCTTGAAAGAACACCACATGCCAAGACTTTTTTCCAAACTGCAAAGAAGAGAGATGGAGCTCAAATATAGAATGGTAATATCTCTAGGCAGAAAAGATTGATTACAACTTGGTGGAAAGATGCCTTGAATTTGTGCAAGCAAAGTTCCTGCAAGGAAGCAGGTGATCAGAAACCCTAATGATTTGCTAAAAATCTCCTGCTTAGTTCTTCCTCAGCTCCTAACTGCAGACACCCAGGGAGAGATTCGATAAGGCCTCAGACGGTTAGCTCTAGGAAGCTGGAGAGGTGAGCAGAAACAGAACGCAGAGACCCTGGGGAACACCATGCCTTTTCCTTCCAGTCTCTGAAAGGCCAAGACTGCAGTCTGCAAGT